>VOQJ01037864.1:4072-15712 GCA_015052665.1 Apistogramma diplotaenia | reverse complement strand
ATTCTCTATTAATTTTCTGTCTTCACCTCCTTCCAGAGCAACAAATGTACAGGATTGTCCTGCTGGGAGACACCAGAGCTGGGAAAAGCAGCCTTGCAAACATCATGTTTGGAGAAGACGTGTTCAAGATTAACAACACTGAATGTCAAGCTGAGACCAAGTCTGTCCATGGAAGAAGGATCACCCTGATCAACACTCCTGATTTCTTTAGCCCAGGTAGATCAGAGGAGGAGCTGAAGCCTGAAATATTGAGGTGTGTCACCGAGTTTCCTGCTGGGCCTCATGCTTTCCTCATTGTGCTCAAAGTGGATAAATCCACAGAGCAGCAGCAGCAGGCTGTCATTCAGAAAATACACCAATATTTCTCAGAGGAAGCTCTCAAATATGCTGCAGTGGTGCTTACTCTGGATGACCAGGTCTCAGAGGGGTTAGGGATCAAATACTTCCTAGGTCAGAATAAATGTGTGTGTGACCTGGTGAAGAAGTGCAGGAATAGATTCCACATCATTAATAATTACAATGACCAGTCGCAGGTGGCGGAGCTGCTCAACACATTAGACCAGATACTTCAAGAAAACACAGGACGGTGCTACACCAGCGCGCTGTTGCCACAAGGAGACACCTGCACTAAACCAAACAACAGTGCCTCTAAGAAACAGTTGACCAAATTTGCTCCAAGAGCAGGAGCAGCAGGAAGAGCAGGTAAAGAAACATATTTAGATTTAATACTGGTTGTTTTCCTCTCATTACTTCTGATATGGTATTTTCTCAAAGTACCATTTTTTGGGACCCTTCTGGCACTAATATTGCTTGCGTTACTTTGTATTATCTTTGATGTGAGAGGAGAAGAAAACTACACTTCACTGTGTGTTTGATTGAGTTCATTTAATGATTAACATCACACATGATGTAAAAGACACAGAGCGCATGATACACACACAATAATTCATTGATTCAATAATTCAGAAAAAAGTAATAAATCTTCATTTTTACAACAGAAAATGATACTTTTAGCATTAATTGCAAATGAATGAGTTTACTAAAGATTACTGTACCTGTGCATGAGTAGAGTTGTAGATTACAAAGAGTCATAATCAGAACAGAATCGAACATGGACTCAGATTTCTTTGCTCTATCACATTCTCTGTTCCTCCAAATAATTATAAATATTGTTATGTAACTTTCTAGTGAAGTAATGTGGAATAATAGATATTAACATAGCTTTTTTAAATTAATGAACATTTCTATATTATATGTAAACAATGAATAAAACAACTAATTAAGTGTGTTTTACATGTTTCCTTTGTTATCACGTGTCTACGAAATTCCAGCCGTAATTCTCACCAGTCAAATCTATGATGACATCAGACTAAACATTTCTGTCCTCATGAGTACTCTCTACACAAATGTTTCCCATCAGCCTAATGAATGTGCTGCAACTGCACCATTTGTTCACTAAAGAGCAGTTTAATATGATAGATTAGGAATGAAGAGTCAGATTGTGTTGTATTTGCACTGACAGACAATCTGAACTACATTTAAATGCATTGTTGCTTCATTTTTAAAGTAATAATAATAATAAAAAATCATGTTAAATATGGACACATAAAAGGTCTACAATGCTTCATGAACAACCATGTAACAACACACCTTTCACCCACAAAGCTTTATCACCAAGGTTACTGAGCAGGGCTGGATGTTCTGGCGCCTGCTTCCCTGGGGGTTGTGTTTCGAGGTGGCTTTGGTTCCTTCATCATGGGGTGGGTTGGGGCCTCTGTGGTAAATAAATAAAACAAAGAGACAAGGATTAACAAGATGAGCTGATAGAGAATCTATATAGCTCATCTTGGAAGAGCAAATACAGCAGTGCATTCAGATCACAACTGAGTCCATGTGTGGTCCTCTGTTTTTGTTGCACACTTTGAACCTGGGTGTGATGTTATCTCAAGTCTCAAGTCTAACAAAATTCAGAACTTGACAGGGCAATGGATGATGTCATGATAGCTACATCTTTTTAAGTCTTAATTTATCATTTAAAAAAAAATGCTGTCTATGGTCTTCAGCAGGTCCAATGTAAAAGGAAAAAGAAGTAGTGTCATGTTTTTCTATTTCACTCTGATTCTGATGGTATTGCTGTGGAGTGTAACACAGGTAATAAAGTCACTGCTCAGCTAATTAAATAATTGTATTGTCTGTAGCTGTATTTTGTTTGTCTGACCCTTTTCTACTAGCTGACTACAGCTTAATGTTACCTGTTACCTAACGTCTTCTGACTTCACATTGTTTTCTTAAACTCAACAAGGTCACCTTTAGCACCTACAAGTGCATGAAGAGGAAGTCAAAGAAAGAAAGTCAGTCATTTTGATAAGCTAATATTAGTGACTTCTAATGCAAATGCTGGACTTGATACAATTTGTTTTAGTATCTCCATCATTTTTTCTTGTCCCAGCCTTTATTATCTGGGCAGTACTGAGCCGATTGGACTTTTGGCTTGATTCCCATTGTATCTGAAATAATAATAATTTAAAAAAAAAGAAGAAGAAAAAACAAACTGATGTGCTGATTTGATTTCAGGTGCTTGTGTGGGATCCTGGAGCCTTGCTGTGAGCCCTTAAGAGCTGCTTCCTGTGTAGGAGCCACATTATAAGACCGGCGATGACGCACTGGGAATAATGACTGATGACTTTTTGATGACCCCTTTTTCAAGGATTTTGTAGAGAGGAAACTTTTTTAGTCCCATCATGACATTCTGACCAACAAATCATTTTTATTTAGTTTTTTCCATCTATTGCAGATCACTGCCAAAGATACATCTGGATCTGATATGACTAGTTTGAATTAAAGTTACATGTGCAATACTTTTAACTGCTTATAGACGCTGCTGCAAGTTTCTGTAAATGTATAAATAAACCCCAATTGATTTGAACTAAAACAATCACATTTTGGACACTAGAGGGCACCAGCATCAAACTGACTAGAGGTAAATAGGCACTGCTCCGACTTCTGTTTTAAACTGAGGGGCCCACCTTAAACTTCAGTTGGCTTTAGGCAATTTAAATTTGTAAATAAAACTCTGCATAGCTTACAAAAGCAAAGTGGTTGAAAACACTCAAAAATAACAGAAAATCCAGCATTTTTTATTATGGCTTGAATATGGATTTATTACAGTATTTCTGAACTGCTAACTCACATTTCCTGAGTCCAACACCCACTTTCCCAAATGCTTGAACACAAATCTAAAAACTCAAGCTAGTTTCTCAAAATCTAATACTTTCCCATCAAAATGCACTAAACACTGCAAAAAACAGTGATCTGTGTGCAAAACCAAACACCTGGGGTCAACCAGCCAAAGCAATGGACAATGCAAAAGAGAGGTGAAGAACAGTGCGTGCAGGGTGGAGTTGGTGGAGAGATGTGTCAGGGGTGATTTGTGACAGAAGGATATCAGCATGATATCAGCAGGATTGAAAAGGAAGTGAGACCTGCTGTGATGTATGGTAATCATATTAGATGGATAAAATCAGTTCTATACAGATTACATCTCTTATGAAAATTAAGAACCTGTAACAAACAAGTGCATTCATGTTCAAGGAGCAAGAAAATTGACAGTCATCACCCAGATGACTCGAGCGTCTGCCTTTGACATTGTCTTCTCTGTAATAAAGTTCATATTATTCACTGAGTCTTTGTTGCTGAGGATTTGTTCAGAGCACACACACACACAGAAGGAAAAACATGACATGACTTTTACACAAAAAAGTGACATAAAAATCATCATGTTTTTGTTATACAGTATATCTATATTTAATTTTGCACTGTAGTTGTGTAATGCAATTGGCTATGTGTGGGGGAAAAAAAAGAAACTCACTATGTGGTAAGCTCAGTACTTTTGAATGCTGCCAAGAAACAAGTCAAACAGGTGTAGGAACAAAACGAAAGGCACCGTCACAACTTCCCCGGGATCAGAGTAATCGTGTATCTTTGCACTGACTCTGGCTTCTTTCACAAAGATGGAAGGTAAGTCACAGTTATTACTGCATTACTAGTTAGCACATACACAGGATAATGAAGGGATAAACTTATCTCTATCAAATTCAGCTAACTATAGCTTGTTGCTCAGGCAAGGTTATCTACTACAGTGGAGACTTGTGTTAGGATTACCTAAAAGAATTTAGACTGAATGTGAAGATAACAGGGAATCCATTATTACAGTGTGATACAGAGCATTGCTTACTGTTTCTAAAATCCGTATCTAGTTGAACAGCTAGGTCAGAACTGTGCACAACAATTGGAAATTCAAATCTGTCTACTTCTGCACGCTACTGTAAGCCAGCACTGACTGGTTTGTTAGCAGTGTGCTAACAAACCAGTTGCTTACACCAGTTACCCACACTAAAAATCAAGCAGACTGGCCCATGATTTATAAGTTATAGCTTGCATATATTTTCATTAATGTAATATTTGATTTAACTGTTCATCACTTGCACCTCATTAGCCAGACTCATACAGAAATCACTGACTCAGATTGTTTACTGTCTTCCAGCGCCAACAAGAAGGATAGTGGTTTTGGGAAAAACCGGAGCTGGAAAGAGCAGCCTTGCCAACACCCTGTGTGGAGAGACTGCGTTTAAAATAGATCATTCTCCCACATCTGGAACAAGCAAATGCCAGTCAAAGGTTATGAATGTCAAAGGAAGACACGTAATGTTTATTGACACTCCTGGATTTTTTGACACGGGCAGGTCTGAGGAGGAGATGAAGCCTGAGATCGTGAGGTGCATCACAGAATGTGCTCCTGGTCCTCATGTCTTTCTCATTGTGCTGAAAGTGGAGAAATTCACAGAGCACGAGAAGGCCGTCATTGAGAAAATGAACCAGTATTTCTCAGAGGAAGCGTTTAGATTCGCCACAGTGCTTTTCACTCACGGTGACCAGCTTCCCGAGGGAATGAAGATCGAGGAGTTTGTCAAGGAAAGTGAAGATCTGAAAAGTCTGGTCAAGAAGTGTGGAAGCTGCCACGTCATTGATAATAAATATTGGAAGAAAAACCAGGAGGATGATGAATACAGGAGCAACCAGTACCACGTGGCAGAACTTCTCAAATCCATTGACGAGATTATTGAGGTAAACCAAGGCGGCTGCTTTACCCATGAGATGCTCCAAGGAGTCAGGCGAGACATAGAAGAAGAGGAAGACCGCATCAGACTCTCATCTCCACATATTACAGAAGAAGAAGCTGCAACGAAGGCCAAAAATACTGTGTCTGAAAATCTGTTGTTAAAAGCTGCAGGACTTACAACGGGGGCTTTGGTGGGTGCGTTACTGGGTGGGGTGATAATGAAAGATGATACAGCTGCTGGTTTGGTAGTGGGAGCAGCATTGGGAACAGCAGTAGGAGCAGCTGCAGCAATGTAATGACACATGCAGTAACAAAATAAAATCAGGAGTAGCAAAGGTTTGCCTGAAAGGAGACAGATGACAGCGCTGAAGAAAGCAGACTGCAAACAGGGGTTAGTACACAAGTACAGGATCATCATATACCTGCTTACACTTACATTTGCATGCTTCCATCACTGAATCAGTATTAAAATTAAAGATAAGAAGTGAGAAAAGCCTTTTTGGATGCTCGTTTCCATCATGATCAGACTTCTGTACATGCATGTTCTTCTGTTTTCATGTTTTTGTGGTCATCAAATAATTGTTCAATAATAAATCTGCTGTTTCTTTCATGTGCAACCAACTGTCCTCATTTTCTTTAAAAACAAATCCTTTATTAGCCCCACGGCCTCATATTAATAACGATGCATTCACTTGCTTACATTTTACATCATTTGGTTGAGTTTATCTCAGTTGAACCTGCTGAACCTCCTCAGCAGGTTCAACCAAAGCGCATCAGAGGCAGTGGACAGACCATCCCACACCATTTTTTTTCTTTAAAAAACAAAAGCAAGAAATAGATTTAATCTCAGAACAACTTTATGGTACGGCCTGCTTTAATGCACAATGTTGCCGACTGGTTTCACTTAATGAGAAATGGAACAAAATGTGTGAGTAAATAAATGAAAAGAAAACGTAGACTGGGGAATTTTATTTATGTGTGATGGGCTGCATGTTAAAAATGAAATAAAGGCCCCTCTCCTGAAGAAAAGAAATAAAAATATTGACGCACTCCTTAGGACAGTGAAATACAGCTTTGAGTTTATTTTTTATTTTTTGCATCGTGCATCGTGTGTTATTTGAGCAACTTATTATGTTTATCTGTGTGCTGTAGCAGCCTGGATTAATGTTTGTTAACGTACGAGTAACAAGCATTTTGTTTCATCCGCCTGAAACCCAGAAAACAAGTTAGACGGGTAGAAAAAGCTACGAGAACAAAAGCAGGCGACTCACTGTGGAGACGCCTCGTGAACCAGAACACATTTCTTGCAGACTTCTGTTGGTCCCAGCATGGAGGGTAAGTTACTTTTAAATACTCAACATTATGCTTGTTTGTCCTTATAATAATCAAAATCTTAAGTTGCAAACTATTTTTTATGCTATTGATTTGCTGAGTTCGCTTCCACGACTATTTCCCTGTGAAGAGGGTTATGGTTAACCATAACCATAACGACTAGCTAAAAGAATTTAGACAGTGTGCAGATGAGCAGGGATTTCTGTTTCACCTGATAGCAGACTGATAATAACCAGTGATGCCAGGCTTGTTAGAAGTACATTTTCTTCGTGTCATTTAAAGCAAAGTGAAATGAATCAGTGCTTCTTCACTGGGAATTATTAACCAGTGAGCCAGAAATGAATGTGTTTCACATGCTCTTGTAGTACTTAAGTGTAAAACACATCCAGAGGAAATCGAAAACGAAATAATTAGTGAATAATTCATTTGGAATGAGTGAGTAGTTAATTAGCTAATCATCAGCACTCCTTTAATAATGCCTAATGGCCGGTGATTTTATATTATTAATTCATTAATTCATAATTGTGTGAAAATTGAGCTTTGCTTATTTATTCTGACCAAGACATTCAAAAGCATAAAACAGAAAATTATCATCTTTTGAAGTTTTTTTTCTTTTACTTTGGTGATTAGTAAGTGACCAGTAACATGTAAAATGCATTCACGATGAACATAATATACCAAAATCAAAAGGTTTGTGATTTAAACATTTAGATATTAATATTTGGGACGATGCTCATGCAAAGTGTATTTCAGATTTGCAAAAGGAAAAGATAGTGAGATGGGGAGGTTACATACAGACATACATGCATACATGTGCTTTGGCCATTATAGTAAAATAGCTCCTCATTACTCCAGGATCACGTCAACACTTCTTACTGTTTCTGTGAAGAACAATCATGTTCACAGGTTTGTTCAGTAGTTTGTGTATAAATGCAAACTTCTAAACTTGATTATCCTGGATTATTCACTAATATGATGTCTACCAAATGCTTCATTTGTGAGTATAGTCTCAGATCAGGAGATATTAGGAAAATACTAATCAACCTTTTGTGTACCTTATTGCACCCAAGACACAAATTCACTCATTTTTCTCTTCCAGTAACCAACACAAGGAGGATTGTCCTGCTGGGAAAAAGTGGAAGTGGGAAAAGCAGTCTGGCTAATACCATATTTGGAGAAGCCAGATTCAAAATTAACAATCTTAATGACTCAAATTCACATTTTTCTCATAGCGAAACCAAGACTGTTGATGGGAGAAGACTAACTTTGATCGACACTCCTGGTTTCTTGGACCCAAGCAGGTCTGAGACGCTGAAGTGTGAGATACTGAGGTGTGTCGCAGAGTGCGCTCCAGGCCCTCATGCTTTCCTCATTGTGCTCCAAACAGAGAAATTCACAGAGCACGAGGAGGCTCTCATCACACAATTATATGAGCATTTCTCTGAAGATGTTCTGAAATACGCTACAGTGGTCTTTACTCACGGTGACCAGCTCCCTGAAGGAATGAAGATTGAGGACTTTGTTAGTCAAAGTGAAGGACTGAATGATCTGGTGAAGAAGTGTGGGAACCGCTGTCACGTCATTGACAGTAAATACTGGAAGAATAATCAGGAAGATGAGTACAGAAGCAACAAGTTCCAGGTGGCAGCACTGCTCACTAGCATAGAAAAAATAGTGACTGAAAACAATGGAGGCTACTACACCAATGAAATGATCCAAACAGTGGAAAGAGAAATAGAAAAAGAGGAAAAGTGCATTAGAAAGTCATCAGAAAATCTGTCACAGGAAGAGATCAGAAAGCAGGCTAAAAATGACGTCATTAAGAAACAGCAGGACAGAGCTGAAAAATCATGGTTTAAATATAGTGTAGGTGTGGCAGTCATGGCAGGATTACTCGCAGCTGTCTCAGCTTTGTTGGTCAAATCAAAGCTGAGGAGGTATTAACACACTGCCTTCTGTAGTGGAACGAATACCAGGGAACATCCTGCTCCCAGTGCCACCTGAGAAGGAAGTTGTGGTGGCTCACTGAGGCCAGATGGAATAAACCTCATGCTTTCCATGAGGGAGTCTTCAGTCCTTGGAATCAGTTTGAATAAACACTGATGCATATCTCCATCTGCCCATTCTCTTCAGCTTATTATGAAACATCTGACATTGTTTGTAGCACTATTTAACCTGTAAAGCATATGACACCTCCTGCAGCTCCAGAGGAGCCTTACTGTACATACTCATGGACATGTATTGTACAATAATAAAACAACTTTTTAATTACAAGGCTTTCATTTTTTTCCCTCAGCTGTTTACACACATACTGCATAATTCATTGTGAACAAGTTCAATCAATTATTCTTTTCTCTGTTTCTCCACTGATTGTTTTCCCCTCATGCACCTGTGCCAAACAGCTCCCTGTACTCCACTAAGTGTTGGCAACATTTCACATCATTTCACATGTAGCAAACTGCTGACTCACTGTTACTCACACAGCTTTTGTGTGGGTAACAGTGCGTACACGTGGACGGGCTGCTAGTCTGTCACAGGGCCAACGCAGACAACTGTTCATGGTTACCTTCAGACCTACAGCAAATTTAGCCAAGTGTGAATCAGCAGTTATCATGCAGGTAGAGAACATGCAAACTTCACACCGAAGGACTCCAGTTAGCCACTGGTGACGGTGCTACCCACTGGCTTTAAGCTTTCAGGAAAAGTAAGAGAATCACCGGCCCAAATGTGCTATCAGTCAGTTGAAAATGAATTTCAGTGGTTTTATAAAAAAAGGTAACTATTATTTGACTACAATTAAAACTCAGTGGTGTGATTGTTTCAGTCTTTGTACAGTTGCCAAACAGCTTTGCCTTATCCAGAAACAGCTTACTCCACCCTAAAACCACAGTGTAAGCATTCAACCGTCACCCTCCCACTGTCACTGTGTTGTTTCAAACATCTGAATTTCTTAGCAGGAATTGTAATACTGTAATGCTAACATCTGCTCAATAAACAATTCTGAGCAACAAAATCATGTATCAGAGTTTAAGTCACAAACTGCATTAATGTAACGTCTGAGAGTAACAAAACAAACTGCTACACTGGATCAAGGTTCATGATAGGTGGCTGGTAAATATATACATGCCTTCCTTGCTTGAAACTAATTAGAGTGAAAAACATAGCAAGTTTACCGCTAGTTCATTCAAATGCTGTCTATGATTTGCCTCAGGAACGTCTTTCAAATATAAATTTTTTAAAGCTCTGAGAGGATGGACTGAGCTATTTGCTGCAGTGCACACAATTTTATGTGTGACTTTGATTTTCAGTCCTGCTTCCATGCAGACGCAGACAAATTTTATCATCACCTTTGACATATAAAATGTGGACATTCAAACTGTGACGCTGAGGGTTTGCAAGGATTAAAACAGTGTACGTGTACGGGAGCACATGTGAGGTGTCACTCATTGTTTTGTTTAGATGTAGTATCGATGAACAAGTCCGACCGGTGGCAAACGAAAGCACGGCCAAACTGCTGCAAAAGAGCGAGTGGAAAAACAGTGAGTTCCCGGTGACTGCTGTGATTTCTTCTTGGACAACATGGACGGTCAGTCGAGCTTATTTTATATTAAGACAAGAGTAAAAATAGGTATTTAAATGAAATGTCTTGTTTTGATAAACTCGTGATAGTTAAATTCTGATTAATGCTTAAATATTAGTTGATTCACTCCATTGCTCCATTGCTCAAAATATTCAGTGGGGTGAATTTGCCATCAGGATCACTCTGAGGGTCGTTTTGGTTTGGTTTGAGCAGTCAGTGTGATCGACCGACAATTTAAGACCTGTGTAGAATCCATATGCATGTATATATGTCAGTGGCTCCATGACGTGCAACAGCACACGCCAGAACTGCGGCCATGCAATCTCTCTCTTTCAGCAAGGCAGGAAAAGCCGATGAGACTGGAAGGAAAGATGGAGAAAAGAATGAAAGCGACACGTAAAGCTGAAAAATAACTGTCATTTAGGGAGCATGCTGGTCTAAAACACTGTGGTTGTAGCTCGTGATCTGTTTCAGTGCATGATGTTTTCTAAAAACAAAGCTCACTGTATCTCTTTCTTTCTTTAAAGTGTCGGGAAACTGTTTTGTTTGTCTGGCTGTGTGCATCTGTACATGCTGTACTGTGAATGTGAATTTTCATTGATCTACTGTAGAACTCACAGCAATGGCATACCATTGGAAATGGAGAATTCATAATTGAAAATGCAAAACATACTGATGATAATTTTCCGTTTGTTCAGCTTTGGTTACATCGATAGCAATTTGATCGATAGCAAGATTTCCTTTTTCACAACCTCACAGGTAGTGAATTATTTTGCTCACATGTCATTAATAGCTACAAAATCAGCAAACTGTATTTTGAATGAACAAAATAGCAGACTTGGTGTCTCAGCCTCTCCTGCCAACATATATTTGCCTGTGTCTTAATTTATGGTTATTATGATGGTGTATCTTAAACACTTGTGAGACAGCTCATTTAACAGCAATCTAAATTCTGATTATCAGTAGCTGCAAAAAATGTGTGGTGATGGTCTTATCCCCTACTTAAGAGACTTGGTGCTCACCCCAAATAACTCTAATAACCTTTATTTGATATCTATAACGTCTTTTCTTAAAATCCTTGAGAAAATAGTTGCTTTTCAGGTTTATACTTGTCTTGCATTAACCTTTATGAGCAATTCCAGTTTGGTTTCCACACACTTTTTAGTCCATAAACAGCCTTGGTAATCACTGATGACCCCCTCATGGTGGCTGATTCTGAAGTGATAACCGTTCTCATCCGTTTTGATCTGGCCGTTGACACAGTGTCTCATAACATTCTTCCTTGAGTCCTCCTACTGGAATCATGGACACCTGTTTAATCCTGTTTAAATCGTATATGCCCACCTGCCCTCATTGATCCAACTCAAAAAATTAAAATCCTAGACATTTCCAGTTACTACTGGCATTCCTCAAGGATCTGTCCTGGGGCTGCTCATGTTTATCATCCATATACTTCCTCTTGGTCATATTTAATATAACTTATTTATGTTGATGACACCTGGGTCTACCTGTCCTCCAAACCTCACAAGTCAATCCATTTATTTCAACTGGTCCACAACCCCCCCCCCCCCACCCCCCCCCTCCTCCCTCACCCCCCGGCCCTCCCCCC
>VOQJ01037862.1:0-12859 GCA_015052665.1 Apistogramma diplotaenia | reverse complement strand
GCTCACAGGTACACACGCACGTGCTCACAGGTATACACACACACGTGCTCACAGGTATACACACACACGCGCTCACAGGTATACACACACACGTGCTCAGAGGTACACACACACACGTGCTCAGAGGTATACACACACGTGCTCAGAGGTATACACACACGTGCTCAGAGGTATACACACACGCACGTGCTCACAGGTATACACACGCACGTGCTCACAGGTATACACACACAAGCGCTCACAGGTACACATACACACACGTGCTCACAGGTATACACACACAAGTGTTCACAGGTATTACAACAAGCGCTCACAGGTATACACACACGCACGTGCTCACAGGTGTACACACACGCACGTGCTCACAGGTGTACACACACGCACGTGCTCACAGGTGTACACACACTGTTATTTTCATATTGGTCGTGGTGTTTCTCACAAAAGGTTTATTATGATCATTTTTGCCAAATTAGTTCTGTTTCTTTTAAAGATTTTAGAAACATGAAGCCATTACAGAAATGCCAAAAACTCAAAGCTGGCTGATGAAAGGAAGTCAGTCTTCATAGACTCCAACTTTACAGCTGAATAAACATGTTTCCAGCTGACATGGCTTTGGTCTGGTTTTACCCTTCATAACAACGATAATGGCAAAAATATCAAATCCTGTCAGGCATTATCTGAGGCTCAGGACCCCTTTGACGACATCCTCGATGATGATCAGGACGGAGACGAACCCCGAAGCAACCAGGACACCTACTGGTCAGAGAAGGATCGGCAGGTGATCGGTGCGTGTCAGGGGCTGATGAAAGCAGCGGCGGCTTGTCTGAGGAAGCTGACATCAGCTGTCAAAGCCAACGGCGACTTCAGCACGCCTCAGAACGTGTCCCAGCTCGACGACTTGGCTGACATCAGCAAGGAAATCAGCCCTAGGTGCGCGCGCGCACACACACACACACACACACACACACTCCTTATCTAACGCAGATGCTCTGACATGTAATTAATGATGGTTTTCAGTATTTATTCTACAAAATAAAATATGACTGGGATCATGAATGGAGTTAAAATATTATTCTGCCTAATGACAGACTGATCTGTGTCTTTTGCTGTTTTCTCCTCAGCGTTGATGATCTGGCGCTCTGCCTCTACCCACCCGTGGACTACAGTGGTGTCACAACCCATGTAAGAACTTTTATGTTCCAGCTCGGATCAAAACTTCACACAGTCGGTCATCAGAAAAAATTAAGTTTTCTAAATGTTTGTGTGTTAGTGATGGTTTTAAGACGAGAGGCGGCTACTCAGTCAGGTTTCAAGGCCTGTGTTGTGTGATCAGTGTGACGTGTCGGTGTGCATCGACGGCTTTCGTTGACCATTGTTTCACATGAGGATGCAGCTGCTCTGCTGCAGTTTAGAAGACAATAAAAAGTGCAGCCAAGAGAAAAACCAAAACGGATTCAAAGTTTTATAATCCAGTTTTGTGTTTGTCTCCACGACATCGGCCTGACTGTGGCCCAACCTCAGCAGCAAAGGGTGTGACAGCAGCTGATGATTTTACCTGCGTCATAATGAAAGCAGCGTAACTAAACCCACAGATTTGTGACAGCGTTGGGTGGTATTTGTTGTAGTGTAGAATTTGGGCTTGGTGAGGTATGTTGTAGTTACGGCTGTGCGCAGCAGAGTAGATCCAGCGCCAGTCACACCGCTGGAAAAGGGTGGCTTTCCTGATGACATCATGCAGTCTGTGAAATAACGTTTTATAAGAAGCAACGTGCAGTCTGTCATGTTCCTTAGTCATGAAAAGTTGCCCAATCTGACACAGCGATTCTGAGCAGGTGAAGTCAGTGCAGCCTTCCATGATTCACCTTCAAATAAGCTCAAATAAGTCTATTTAATTCATTTCTCCTTTTATCCCGACTGTCTTCTGATTGGCCACACTTTGCAAACAGAAGGTTTTGGACAGCAGATGAGTCTGAACGGTGTGCCTGAGGTGATCTCTGACATCATACAGAGCCAAAACCGAGTTTCAGGAGGGTGTGTGTGTGTGTGTGTGTGTGTGTGTGTGTGTGTGTGTGTGTGTCCATACTGTAACATTATTTATGCTTTCTATGACTAAAAGTAAGGGAGCACATCTACTTTTTGTGTTCTAACACTTGAAATTGTGGCAAAGTGAACGATGTAAATTCTCTCTGCCGGACTGGAACCTGATGAACCTGTTTTTCTTTACAGGTGTGTAAATTAGCAGCACTTCAGAAGAAAGTTCTGGAAATCATCAGGTAAAATTTTGTCTCTGCAGCCAAAACAAAAAGTTCTGAGACGTTTTAAGTTAAATTATTTGGTTAATCATGTGAAACCAGTGGAACAAAAAATGGGACTCGGTGTGGAACCTCGTGTGGAGGAACGCTGCTCTACCTGATGCACAGTTTTTGGTGTGTTAGAGAAGACTTGATGAACAGGTGGCTCGAGATGTTTCCACGACTCGTTCGTGTCAGTGTTGGCTTCTGTCTGTAAGTGATATGAGAGGAAAACCTTGTTGTACTGACTCTGTGTGTCTTCCTGCAGGTGCACACATGTGTGTGGGGAGTCGGAGTTGACCTGGGTTCAGTTCTTAGACGGAGCTGTCAGTCACAACCTGCAGAAAGCCAAAGAGCTCATTGAGCAGGACAGATAGTGTTTCTGTTGTGTTTACTGGTGCCTAGGAATGATTGGTGTGTTTGTGCGTGTGTGTGCGTGTGCGTGTGTGTGTGTGTGTGTGTATTTGAATGGATTTTGAAACAAGGGTAATTACATGTACAAACACATGCATGTAGAAGAGTAATTAAGAGGGAGGGGCACGCACATGCATCATTGTGCAGGAGAAAACACAATGTAAGCTGGATACAATGACATGACAAACGGGCAGCACTGGGCAGCATCACACACTCACACACACACCTGTGCTGCTGTCTCAGGTCAGTACATTCAGATTCCACACGAGGAGAAACTCGGCACCGAGAAAACAGGGAAGATGTTTTCACGTTCATTAAAGAACAGTTCAGCTGTGCAAAATAAATGAGTTTGATTGGTTCATGTTTCCTGCTTCAGCTGTTAATTGGTTAATTTTCTCTCATTAAAGATTTCTGCTGAGGACTTTTCTGATGATGTTTCTGTGTTTTAATGTCGCTGGAGGAGCTGAATGCTTCTGGTAGGTCAGTGCAGCTGAAGGGCGGTTCTGAGTGTTATAGGGCTGCCATTGCTGTCCATGCAGGGGCATTTGGACCCGGAAATAACATCGGACTTTGAGACTGGATGGCTGAAATGATGGGATGATGGATTCTTACTGGAACAGAATCTTTGTGCTCCTCAGTGTGGGTCAGCACAGCAGGTACATCCACATTTTTACAGTGGATGTCCTGATGCAGCCCTCAAAGCGTCAAACCAGGGATCTTTCCACTGTTAGGTGACTGTAAACCACTACAGAACCACCAGAAAATAAGAATGAATATGCTGTTCCCTGTGGTTCACGGTCCAAAGTGGATTCTTAATAAATGAGAAATTAAATGTGTTCTTATTAAACTTTTGAAAGAGTTTAAAAGGCATTTCAGACTAATAATGTTACGTCCGGGGTGCAATATGAATTGGGGGCTCGTCCGGGATTTGAACCCAGGACCTCTCGCACCCCAATACCTACACACAGAGTGGCTCACCCCTACCCGCTCTGCTCCCACACATATAAACGCAGTTGTGACTGGTGGGATAACCGGTAACATCTCTGGCTCGGTTCCCCGCCTCTCGCTTTGTCCGGACGGTTCCTAAAATAGGCGGTAACCCACCGCCGGAGCCAATTACCTGTCAGCAGGAGTGAACCGCACCAACCGTCACCAGGCACCTGCACAGATAAATTAGCATACAAAAGAAAACACGGGCCGGCAGACGTAACAGTATTGTAGCTTTAGCTTTTCAAAATAATTCTTATCTTGTGCTGGGCTTTTGTTTTGCCTTCAAGTCAGTTTTTGGATCCCAGGGATTATTTGTACATGTGTTTACTTCATTATTTAAAAATGTGACCAACCTTAGTTCAAGCAACCACCAGTGTAACAGCGCAGAAAATACGGCCAATCAAATCAAACGAAAGATTTTATAAACTCTAGTGACGGTGCCGTGGTAGAAAAGATTTCACCTTTACAGTGAAAAGTAACTTAAAAGTAAAAGTGATGAATCAACCCGCTGAGATGTTTCAGGGTCGGACTACTGAGCAGTGGCGTGTCCCAGCACTCGGCCCGTTTCAGCACAGGTGACTCAGCATGGCTAATGTAAACTCAAGAGTAGCCTGGTATCACGATATAGTAAACAAATTTGTTGCATAATTGCATTACATGATTGAAAGTAATCGCGTCATAATTGTGCAAGACTTCACGAGCTCGGCTGCTTGTCACAGCAGATCATCAGGGTGGTTTCAGACTCCACGAGTGTTCACAAGTGTTTCAGCCCAACTTTCTGTGGAAGGGGGATTAACATTAATCTGAACCAGAGATGGCAATATTATATGGACTGGCTCTTTCCTACTTCAGCTGAGCTCTCAAACCGCTTCAATAAGCAAAGTTTCAGAGTTTAGAACAGAAGCAAACGGAAGGTCGTCTTTGCCTCGGGCGAAGCAGCTTCATAACTCAGTTTTTGTGTTGAAAGTGAAAGGCAGGGTGAGAAGTAAGAGTCTGCCTACCAGAGAACTGCAATTAGTCACTTTAGGGGAAAGTGACTGACGCCGCTGCACCCTGACGCTGCACCAGGCTGCAGCTCTTCTATGTGAAGTGAAGTGCAGAGAAAACAGGGCTGAAGACTCCAACAGGTGCTTTTATATTAGTTTGTCCATTAAGTCCATGACCAAAAAAGGCCAAAGCACCATTTTTGACTTTTTCCACAGAGGTAAAAGTTCAAGCATGACCTGATTGAATATCTGGATCCGAGTTCATTTTTAATATTTTCTAGAGGACTTTATGATGACGTCACACAGTGCTAGTTGTTGTTCAGTTTGTGTTTATGAAGGTAATGTGTGAAAGCAGAAATTCCTTGATTCACATCTGATTCAACTCCTGAAGTTCATCACTTTAAAGCTGGATCGTCTCCTCTGTAATGACTGTAACACATCTGGATATTGTGTTAATGTGTCCACAGCTTCTGATTAATCTGGTTCGTCAGACACACTCATGTTAACCTGCTGAGACCACATGTGGGGACATCACCTTTTGGCTTTGCTGCACCTTTGGCTTCACTCTGTTGTTTTATACTTTGTTGATCCATGTTGTTGTTGTGTCATGCTGTATAATAACCCCATTGTCCCCATCTGAGGACATTTTTTTACAAAAAAACCCACATGTAACAAAATACAACTTCCTGTTGGAAGCAGAAGCTGAGTTTATACACAGATCAGGTCTATACTCACAAATACCTCAGAGAAATGAAAAAACATCACAAACAGGAACTCGGGTCTGTGGAGGTGACTGTGGAGCGGGCTGGGTGTGACACCTGCTTTAAATCCATGAGGCTGAGTGAGCTGTCAGAGCTGCTGAGTGCCTGCCAGAGAGCGAATGCCTGCAGCCGACTGCGCAGGAACGATGACATCGGACAGGAGACAGTCGAGTGAGTACACCGACTCTGAAACGCGTGTTAACTGACGTTTATCATCAAATGAATACATACGGAGGAAAGGCTTAATGCATTCTTGTTTACATGACATGCTTTGCCAAAGGCAATCGTAAACTATCAGATTTACATCAACGTTTTTTCACAGTAAACTAAAAATAAAATCATGTTGTCGTCTTCGGTCACATGACCCCGTCACCTTCAGAGGGAACAGCACAGCTTTCAAAAACATAAAGAGTTTATGATCAGCGTTACATTAATCTTTTCCCCTCCAATGAGTGTTAAATGTCCAGGTTAGTCAGTTATTAGGAAAACTGATGGATTACAAACATGAAAAAGGCTGAAAATCACAGATGTGTCCTGTAACTCCATCGGTCAGACTCAAAGTTAATCAGTTCAGATTCAGGACAGACAGAAAATGAAGTTCAGAAAATCTGATGGAAAAAGGAAGGAAAAAATGGAAATGTATGAAATAAAAACATAACTGAATTATTTGCAGCGAGGAGCAGCTGGTTTGATATTTCAGATGAACATAAGTAAAAGGTAACTAAAACCGATGTTGCAGAAGCACCACAAACAGGTTTGAATCAAAGCTCGGAGTTAGATGTTGATGAGATGGAGCATGAATATGGAATAATCATGCAACATCTGCAGGCAGCAGAATAGTGAGGATGCTTTCAGAAATGCACCAAGTCAACTTTACAAGTTTTACATAAATTTAAAAGCGACAAATCAAATCTGTTTGATGTGACTGATTGGCCCTTCACCACTTCACCTGCTCGAGCTTTTTCAAAGCAGTTCACAGGTAGAAAGTCCCAGCATCCTCAGCGCTTGTTTGGATCTGCAATGCATTCTGAATGTTTTTCTTGTGATTTATTAGTGCAGCTCTTTTATGCATTAACCTGGAGCCTGTGAGGTTGGTGGATCTTGAATTATCTTTGTTTCTTGTCGCTTTGACCCGTTTTGGCAGCATGACGATCATGTTTGGTTGTTCAAAAACGCTGCCTGGCAGAGTTTCCCACAGAGATCGAAGGGCCACACGAGCACTGTGCGACACTCTCATCCTGCCCTGTTGCAACATGTCAAATCCACGCATATTTCTCTTCACATGTAACTTCAGCTCTGTGACACTGTATGCTTTAATGATTGTTTAAACATTCGAATCCACCCTGCCCTGCCCAACGTTTCTGTTGCTCAATTTCTAGACAGCACGGTGACGTTTATCAAGCTGAGGGGTTAAATCCAGGACACACTCCCCCTTCATCGGCACTGTTTCAGCACCAAGAAGCTGTGTGTTCAGCCTCAAGCTGTCAGTCTGTCAAGGAAACCACGTTAAAACATGTCAGGAGGTTATTGATAAATGAAATCAGCCCAGTAAAACAACCTGACCTCCAGAGATTTTCATTTCCAATTAATTATTTGTTAATTTCTTGCAGTTTTCAAGACCGTCAGTCTCAACTGTGAGATCAACAACACTGAGCACCGCACCAAAAAGCTCGCAAAGGATCAGCTGATCGTGAGGCGAGGCCAGCCGGTCACCGTGGCTGTGGAGCTAACGCAGCCTTTCCACCCCGACCGTGACCCGCTCACCTTCACTGCAGTCACAGGTTGGTCTGTGGCACAGGTGCAACAGCACTGACGCTCTGTACTCACTGGTAAAAGTTGAAGTACTGGTTCACCTTCTTTACTCAAATAAAAGTAAAAAAGTACAGGCTCTGAAGTGGACTCAGAGTCAGGAAGTAAAAAGTAGATCTTTGGAGGACGTTTCTACCAGATTTCTTTGTGTAAAGCTAACTGAACCTGATATATTAATGCAATAATATAAACTAATACGCGTTTGTTCTCTGTCAGGATGATCCCACACTGCTTCAGTTATGTGTTTTTCTAGCGTATTTGGAAGTATCATCATGCTGAAAAATTCAATCCAATGCTTTCCACACGTACTGAACGGTGGATCAAAATCAGAACATACTTTTCTGCATCCATGATTCCATCAGCTTTGACAGTCCTGAATACCACCAGCTGAAATGCAGCCCCAAGCAAGGACAGCACCTCCATCATCACTCAGTGTTTGACCTCTCCTGACAGCCTCATACAAACTCAGTTTAAACCAAAATATCTCATTTGGATCCAGAAGAACCGATTTTGACTCCCAGTTCTTGTATCATTGTATTGTAGTTCTTGTAGCAAACTGTTATTATTGGAATTTTTCATATATTCAGTTTCAAAAATGGGAAGAAATGTTGTGTTTTTGCTACTAAGCATGTAGTAAGTGTCTGAAGATTCAATTTAAAATTGGTTCTTTGCTGATTTGTTTGTTATGTGTCGACACAACTTTCATACGTTGGATAAAAAGTGTCTTTATGCTGAAATCGGATCAAAAATGTGTCTGGAAAGGGTCAGGTTCAGGGACTGGACTGAAGCATTATATTGTTATATCTATAACCACTGTGGTTCTTCACTGCAGGAGAACATCCATCCGAGGAACTGGGGACAAAGTCATGCTTTGGCATCCCAGACAAAATCCGACGTTCACCGTCAGCAAAGGCGATGTGGAAGGTGGAGCTTGGGAAGGCGTCCAACCCAGCAATGGGCTCCTTGATTTTGACCATCACCCCCCCAGCTGACACCCCAATTGGAAAGTACAGCTTATCTGCAAGACATAAGGACAACGAAACATTGCTGACATCTCTGGTTGTGCTTTTTAATCCCTGGTGTCCTGGTAGGTTTATTAGCTTTCTGTCTGCCCACCTATTTTCCCAAATGTCCATCAACAATGTTCATGTGCTGCTGATTTTCCTTAAAATGCCTCCCTGTGCCTCCATTGTTCTGTCTGCAGATGACTCGGTGTTTCTGTCTGCTGAGGCAAAAAGACAAGAGTATGTGATGAATGAACGTGGCTTAATATACAATGGAAGTGGGAACTACATCTCATCCATTCCCTGGGACTTTGGACAGGTACACACACACACACACACACACACACACACACACACACACACACACACACACACACACATAAAAAAGCACAACATTGATCAAAGTGTTAACAATGAGTCTTTTTATTCAGCCTTATTCTTCAGTATGGTAGCCACTGAACACCGAATGCTAAAGTTTTACTGACGCTGAGTATTTTATTTTTTTATTTGATTCACTGCCGATTTTGCAAGTTTTCTCCCTTACAAAGACGTGGCTGGGTCTTCCAGCATGACAGTGACCTGAAACACACAGCAGGGCGACTAAGGAGAGGCTCTGTAAGAAGCATTTCAAGGTCCTGGAGGGGCCGAGCCAGGTCCAGACCTGAACCCCATAGACCCCCATCTCTGGAGGGAGCTGAAACTCAGTGATGCCCAGCAACAGCCCTGAAACCTGAAAGATCTGCAGAAGATGTAGGGAGGAGTGGGCCAAGATCCTGCTGCAGTGAGCAAACTGGAAGTGCACCTATGATAAAAATTCTTTATATATGGAAAAACTGGCAAATTTGACAGTGTATCAAAGAATTATTTCCCCCACTGTATAAAGCAAAATAAAAAATAACATAAAAGGTCATGCACAGCATGTAAAAATGTTTTGTGCTAAAGCAAAATATGAACTGTAGTTAATAAACTGTTTTCTTCCCGTGCAGTTTGAGCAGGATATGGTGAAGATTGGTCTGATGATGTTGGACATCAACCCCAAACACGAGGCAAATGCAGCTAACGATGTTTCTGCTCGCTGTAACGCCATCTACGTCAGCCGCGTGGTCAGCGCCATGGTAGGACATATACGCTCCATGGGTTCTACACAGATGTAATTCATTCAGCAAGAGCAATATAAATGTTTAATATTAAAAGTTTCAGGGTAAAATGTAAAAGCAACATAAAAGGAAGGAAGGAAATATAATAAAACATCATCTGCAAAAAGAGAGATATTGTGTTCTTGCCCTCACCATTTCAACCCTTTAATACCATTATTTTGTTTCACTCCCTGACTCAGGGTCTCTATAATCCAGACCCCTTGATTCCCACACATGTTTAAGCATCTTTTCTTTAATACTGTGACTTGAAAATTTGACCACAGTTGATCTCAGAGGGGTTCCCGCAAGAGGTTTCTTTGCAAATGAGCAATGCATTCTCACAATACCTTCTTTTAAATGCTCATAGAATTGCAACCACATACGATAAAGCAATAATTCTTCTTGCATATGAAACCAGAGGATTTACACTTACATATCATGCATTCACCGTGTCTCACTTGTATAAATCACATTATGAGAAGGAGAAGTTTGTTTTCCTTTTTTCTTCCAGGTCAACAGTGCAGATGACCGTGGTGTCTTGCAGGGACAGTGGGCACCTCCCTATTGGGGTGGGGTTGCACCCACTCACTGGTCTGGCAGCTATAGCATCCTCAAGCAGTGGTACAACATCGGCTGCAACCCAGTCAAATATGGACAGTGCTGGGTATTCGCAGGCGTGATGTGCTCAGGTACTAGTCCTTAACTTACTAACGACTTCCCCTCTAATTTAAATACATAACTAAATACTGTTTTTATTATATAAAAAGTGTAGAAATGATAGCATTATCCTAAGTCTGCTACAAGCAAATAACTGTCCATCTGTATACCATAAAGGAGGTCCAGGATTTTAAAGCGTGATTTAAAGACCACCACCTCGACAAATGGCCCACTGGGGAGAAACCAAACACACAGGAGGCGACAGCGACGGCAGCGTTCCCGAATGGCGCTCTTGTGTCACTTGCGTTGCTTGTCTCCAAGAAATTTGATTGGTTATGAAATTGGAGGGATTTACACATTTTCAAAGCCTCTGTCAGACAAGTCAATAAAAATGAAGAGTCAGAATATTTTACTGGAACTGACAGAAATGTTACTGTTCAGTCTCCTCTTCAAAAGAAAAACCATCCTTGGGTTAATTCTATATTACAGGCAGGAAACAGCAGGGTCAATATCATTTGATGGCGGACCTCAGGACTGATGATTATTTATCTCAATAATCACTGTGTGAAGTTTCATGTAATATTGGAAAGTCAAACACAGCTAAAATGATGCTTTCCTCTGTGTGGAGCATACTCTCTGCTCATTGGTCAGTCAATGAAACCCTGGTTGACAAAAGTAGAGTCTTCTGGTCACGTGTGCACGTCTGTGTGAACGAGCTCAAAATTTCACATGAACGAATGTCACGTCACTTAGCTGGAGGAGGGCAAGCGAGCTCCATAGGAAATGAATGGAGAGCGAGCGACGTTGCTCCCCGTGAGTCGAGACCTTCCTTTGCCATACCATGTGACCTATTGAAGTCACCTGAAGGAAGGTGTGAGGGGAGGATCTCAGGGCTGCACTGTAGGTGGCCGAAACTGGTGTCATAATAACACCAACACATAACAATGAACATAACAATGTTTAACAACAAATAGGAAAACGTATGTATCATTTGACAAATGTCTGCATATGGGTTCCAGTAATGCGTCTGCTCGGCGTCCCGTGCCGCGTGGTCACCAACTACCAGTCAGCTCATGACACCAACAAGAACCTGATCATCGACGTGTACCACGCTGACTATGGAGTCCGAGAGAAGGAGTCCAAGGACAGTGTCTGGTAAGACAAAAAGCTTTGACAAAGCACAGAGGGTGAGGTACAGATCAGTTCATTACTCTTCACTGTTAAACCAAACTTTAACCAAACCATGATGAGTCAAATCCAGTCACGCTGAGTAGCTACTAGTGGAAAAGGGGCACTTGCTGTCACCAGGCCCAAGGGAAACATGTATATTTGATTCTGTGGTCGTTTAGATCAGATTAGCACAGCTTTGAAAATGCGACCCATTCTGCCATGTTCTTTTTCAGGAGAGGAGGCTTTCTCTTGACGAGCCTTCCAAATAAACCATAAACTTTCACATAAATATATGATTTGTTGCTTTTTTTGCAGTTTCTCTGAGCATTGCAGTCTTACCTAGTAGAGTTCTGTGAAAACTTTCTTTTACAATGATTTTAACTCATTTTAAAAACATGCAGGTGCACCATGTACACCTTAAATCTTCCAGGCCTCTTCCAATAATCCCACTGTCAAGTACAAATATAACAGAAGCAAAATCAAAACAAAACATTGAATTTTTTTTGATCACATGTCAGTGATGTTGAAAAGCAAAAAAGTTTGATTGTCAGATGGGTGTTTTTCCCGTTTTATTTGCACCAACAGCCTTGATATGAACAAGTATTAGGTCCAACTACCTAAAGGCTTTTAAACTTGTAGCTCATCATGTTTTTTTCAAAATATATCTTGCATGTTGAGCTTGTGGTGACTTTGCCTGCGAGCTTTTAATCTGCTCACTTCTCAGGCTTCACCAACAAGCTGGGACCAACATGACACACAGGTGCCACGTAGTGTTTTTTATCTCCTCTAATTTCCTTATGCTGTCATGCAGTCGTGAGTTGTGTTTCCATTGACTGCTTGTTGTGTGTGTTGAAGGAACTTCCACGTGTGGGTCGAGTGCTGGATGAAGCGAACTGACCTGGCTGATGATGGTAAATATGACGGCTGGCAGGTTCTGGATCCAACACCTCAGGAGAAGAGTGATGGTAGGAAGTCTCTCATCTTTGCTTCATCTTGTGACATTTATTTCCTTGCCTTAACTTTTGCTTCTGTAATTTACTGTAAGTAATATGAGATTAATTTCCCTGTAGGTATTGGTTTAATGAGCTTCTTTCACCTGCAATGACAACTGTCCTGTTAGTAGAGAGTTCTTTATGTATTTTCTTGTTTCTGCTCTTACAGGTGCATACTGCTGCGGTCCAGCCCCAGTCAAAGCCATCCTGGAAGGAGAAATTGATCTTAAATATGATGTTGCATTTGTCTTTGCTGAGGTCAACGCTGACTGCATTGACTGGCTGGTTAGTGAACAGAGTTTGACTCTACAAATCCCTGCATATCTCATTTAGCAGGACTGTAGGATATGAATCTGGTTTCTGGTTTTATCTCTTAAATTGATTTTCCTTTTGTGTTCTGGCAGTGTAAAGCTGATGGTTCAATGGTGAAGATGTCCTCTGACACCAAGAGGGTCGGACAGAACATCTCCACCAAAGCTGTGGGGTCCAACACGAGGGTGGACATCACAGACAACTACAAGTACAAAGAAGGTGGGTTCACCTGGCAGGTGTTTGTGTCTTGGAGCCTCAGACTGGTATTATGAAGCCAGATGTCACAAGGGAGAAGGTATTAGTGGTTTGTCAGTCAGAAGTTACCAATGTCCCAAAG
>VOQJ01037860.1:0-13583 GCA_015052665.1 Apistogramma diplotaenia | reverse complement strand
CTCCCATGCCCACTCGAACATCCTTGAGAGGATAAAGAGCTGGTCCAGCGTTCCATGACTAGGACGAAAACTGCATTGTTCCTCCTCAATCCAAGGTTCGACTATCGAACGGACCCTCCTTTCCAGCACCCTGGCATAGACCTTGCCGGGGAGGCTGAGGAGTGTGATCCCTCGATAGTTTCAACTTATGAATAATCAAAAACCAAGAACATAGAAAACAAATAGTGCAGCGGATTAAAGGGATCGAATCAGCAGCCTCAAATGTAATTAATATCTTATTTTTTCTGGACTTCAGTGCAGTACTTTACAACTTTAGCATCTCAGCACTACAGGTACAGCACTGCTACATGTTAAGCGTAGCACACAGGACAGAAACGTGTTCCCCAGAGGATACAAAAGGGCGACTGCAGTGAACAAAGAGTCTCTCACATCAAGTAGGAGAAGCATTCAGGCCGGGGTGTGCTGAGTCACTTTGGTAAATGCTCCAATAGATGGACCCAGGGCTCTTATTTTGGCAGCGGGCTCTCAGAGCAGTCACTGATATGATATACAGCGGCTCTTAATACACTCACTGCCTCTCAAATATGTAATGGAGCAAATTAATGCAGTCGCTTCAGACGGAGAAGCCCAGAATTGAAAACCAATTTAATCAACCTTTGTCTATCTCTGTCATTTTTCTCCCCTCTCTTTTCCATCACAGCTCTCCCCCCCCACCCCCCCCTCGTTCGCTCTTGGCTTTCACATTGGTGGAAATATGGGGTGTGGAGGCTGGGAGAACAGGGAGGGGTGTGGACAGGGCTTGTATAGCCGGGAAGAGCTCATCCTTAGCTTTCCTGCCTGGAATTCATTGCAGGTTCATTTGTTAACTTCCTCTAACATTATGGTAATGTGCTGCAATTTTCATCGTTGGCACAAAGTCGCAAGCAAATACAGGATGAGTTTTCAAACGCAAGCTTTCAATGCGTCGTATATCATCATTAATTGGAAACCGTTGAGTTCTAGGCTAGATCCAGATTGAATTTTCTTTATCCGGGTCCAAAAAACGTGATCCGCCTCCTAATAGCCAACCTCTGGAATGGAATGGATTAGTGTTATTGAGAGATGAGAAGAAATCCTCAATGAATCAACAATTTTCTTCTAATCAGGGACTGGCGAGAGAAAGAGTCGAGTGCTCAATCAGAGGATCAAAAGTATGAGGATTTTTGAGCATTTTTTTAGTTGGTAGCCACCCAGCACAGATCAGCTGCAGCCGGGGAGGAGAGGGAATGAGATGCCTCTTCTTACTCTTCATGCAGCTTCTAATATTCATCATAATCTCTTTCAGCTCTGTCGCACATATCACACACTTCTCAACCCCCAGCTGCACTGTTCCCCCCTCGTTTGTTCAGCTAACCCTCTCTCTCTCTCTCTCTTTTTTTTGCCATTTCTAACTTAGAGGAAGCACATCACATGCGTGCTTGATGGCTCTCTAATAGCTTTAGTGGATTGGCATAATCTGGCTAGCCTAGTGTGCTACACGGTTAATGGCATGTTGTACACCAACCCCAGCGGCGCTGGATGTTATTAGTGTCTTGTCATTAGTGTGTCGCTGCCTGCCCTCCATCTGCTGCCCCACCCCCTCAGTCTCTCCAGGGTGTTTCTGGGATACCGTCCCGGTGACCTCCATGGCAAGACTGAGCCGCTTAGCATCGCCACCTGATGGCCACCCTCGGCAACGTGACAAATCTTATTACCTGAAGGACATCCGTGCAACAGCCCTCTGTTATCTCACCTCTCACTCTCTCTCTCACACACACACGTACACACCTACACACACACACACGTACACACATACACACACACACACACACATGCATGCAAGGCTACATGTAGCTATGAATCGCAGATGTATGCCAGGACACACGAGGAAGTGGGAAATATTGACAAAATATGGACAGTGTCCTCACACGCATGCTACATTTACAAGAACACACACACATAGAATTAAATATCCACCTTCATCAACAAACTGGCTTCAAGTTGCACTCTACAGAAATAAAAAAACCCATCTGTTTCAAGTCTATTATATCAGTTTGCTTTGAGTTTTGCAGTTTTCATCTGGGATTTTGAATGCCAACTACTGTACCAACATAGATCTTGGTGTTTCAGCTGCACTGTGGGGGATGTAAGCACCAAGATTTGACAAAATGAAAGAAGAATCCATCACATGACTTGAAGATGATCCGTTTGGTTCTACAGCATAATTTTTAATCCTATTAAACTTGACATGAACCAGGGAATGTGAAGCAGTAGCAGTATGTGCATTAACATATGTTGTACCTTAAACTGGGTGCTTCTTCAAGCCTAGATCATACTCTGTTGTGGACATGGGCATGGATGGCTGGAGACCAGATGACCGAGAAGTGCTTCCTGTTGTACTTCTTTGAAGCCTGCTGCCTGGTTGGCATGCGAAATTGATGCATTGTAATGTAAATTCTCTGCAGACAAGTCCATGTATTTACAAAAAACAGGCATGCACAAGGACATCTGCACCATCTCGTGCACCCTGTCTCATGACCCAAGAGAATGCTGGTGGGGGTATTTTCAGTGTACATGGACTTTTTGACCACCAAAGAACTGTGTAGTTTTCATCTCACAAGATTTTGGACTTTTCAGCCAAAAATCTATTGGTTTTAAGAACCTAAATTATTGACTGGCAGCAAGAACCAAAAATCTCCGAGTGGGATTCAGGATGAAATTGGAGTCATCAGTGGGTTTGTAGAAATCTGTGAAAAACAAAGCAGTAAAAGGGAGACGTGTGTTGCCTGGCCATTTGAAGAATTCCACTTTTTGTGTCAATGTGGACATCTGGTTAATTTCAGCACAAGCTTGAAGGCTGTAATCAGAGTTGCAAAATTAGTACAGAACTTGTTCAAGAAAGACATTATGCTGCAGTCAGTATCTGTTGGTTCTGTGGTTCTGAAATTCCCGAACTGAACTGACCTGCGAACAGAAAGTAAATCAGTCTCTTTTAATGGCTGAATGTGGCTGATTGCATACTTTTATGTGACTTGCCTCCTCTGCAGCCTACACTATCAGCACCTTGACTGATGTGCATTAAAAATACATGATCAGAGAAAAACTAGAACCACTGGCAGTGTGGTCATTTTGTGCCACCTGCACCCTTTATCCATTCTCATTTCTATTTTTCCACTTGGCTGATTTTTTCTGCCTGGCACCAGGGCTTGAAATAGAATAACAGCAAAACACATTAGAAGAATAATCAAAGCATCTCTCACAGTAATCTGGTTAGACCCCCCCATCCTTTGTCTAGCCCTTTTTGGACTTTTTTTTGTTCCACTGAGTAAGAACTGTCACCACTTGCATAACACCAGAGTTGCCTTCAGAAGAAGGGCACAGCTTAGTAACTGAGAAATAGTGACAGAGGGAAACTAAACGATAGATGATGAGATTAAGTGGGTGATGTAGAGAGATAGGAAGCAAGAGGACAAGAAAGACAGAAAGTATAGAAGGGTGAGCCAAAGAGAAGGAAGAGCAGGGATAAGAGGGATTTCCAATATGGAAATGTAGAAGTCACATGGACAGGAGACAGAAGCTGAAGCGTCTCATCTTAAAACTTGACAAATGGTGTGTGGTGGAACTGAGCTATTTGAGGCTCAGTTTGACCTTCTGAGGTATTAAGGGGAATGAAAACCTGATATCGCTAATATCCTATACACATTTATGAGGCCATTTATAAGCATAACACGTACGCAAATGGAGATGCAATTTATTTATGTGACTGCCTTAAAACACACACAGGTTAAGGATATGGCATAATAATTAGCTTCTGTAATCGTTTTGCTACCATAATATGTCATAAATAAGCCCGCTGGTTCAAACCTTGAAAAAAAGGCCTTTCCATCCTAAAGAAACCTTCAGAATTTACACGCTGATTTTTATTTTTATCTCACCACAGAGTTTAGCTCACTTGCAGTTATAGCTCCAAAAACAGTCGCTTTAATGATCTAGTGTCATGTTAGCTATACTGTTAGGAAGCTGCATCAAATGCTATAGTATCATACACACATAATGTGTTGATATTAAGCAGGTAAGTTTACCATTTTATCAAAATGTATTTAAAAAAATGTAATGAAGCTGAAAGGACACTATTCTGGGCGTGTTTCCACAGACAGCACTTTCTCTGCACTGTCAGCATCACTTTTCTTTACGTGTTTGTTATTCTGCTGGACCCTCACCTGAAATCAGTTCCGTTTTTTTGGACTGCTGTGCTTGTCATCGCTGATCACCCACCGGCCAATCAACACTTTAAATGAGCCTTCAGGTACCTGAGAGAAAATGTCTTTCAGTGCAAGAACCGGCGCCCGTGGATGCAAACCCTAACTCTGTGGGCAAGTACACAGCAAAACGAGTTCTCCGAGTTTAACAAATGAGAAGGAAAAGTTATCACCATCCACAGAAAACTGTTACAGTAACTTGAACGATATTTAAGCTACAGTCTTATAGTTTGGCGAAGTCGTTCCTTGAACCAACAAGCAGCAAAAAACCTGAGCCTGTAAGGAAATGTTACTCTCAGTTAAACCTAGACTGGCCTGCACAGAGCCCTAACATTAACCCCAGCTGAACGCATTTGGTATGCAAGCCAGGCCTTATCCCCCAACATCAGTGGCTGACCTCACTAATGATCTTGTGGATGAATGAGAACAAATCCCTGCAGCCAAGATCTCAAATCTTTTAGAAAAGCCAGAAACAAAAGCATATTAATTATTGCACATGATTTTGAAGCAAATCATCCATCATTAACTTACAGGGTACCGTGCTCTATCCACATAGTCAAAGTGTCCTCATAGTTTTGGCCACACTTTTATATATACAGTGTGTGGTAAATATCTCTATAATTTCCTGTTGCTTGTACACATTACTTGTACTGGTCATTATCTGAAAGAAAACCTGAGATGGAGATCTTTGCGGGATTTTTTTTGTAGCTACTAAAATACATCAAAGAGCACACTGGCTTCCCCCTCCTCCATAGAGTGTGACTGAGATGCGGAGAAAAAAAAGCTTCATCATGTGGACTACAGGAGTGTGACATTCTCTTCTGTCTCTGTGGTGTAGATGTCATATTCAGTTTCTGGTCCCTGTGGAGAGAGTATGGCAGCAGTGGAGAAAGAGAAGGAGGAATCTCTTAAGACCAAGCTGTCTGCTTGGGACCGGAGAGTGACTGAGGCAGATAGCGTTACACTGCACCCATGGGAGACAGTGAGATATGACCAGAGGGATCTGTGTGTGTGTGTGTGTAGGCAAAAAGGGGGCAGGAATGTGATATCAATTGATATCCACAGCAAGAATGAGGCCAGCAACTGCCATTCTAACATCGTAAAGCTGAAACACATCGACCTGAACCTCAGCAGTCTCACGGAAGTTTCTCAGAATCATGCTCGCAAATAACTCAATTTACCTGGATTCTGTAGACAGCTTGTTGGCCCTCTCCTGAAATCCTTTTCTAGTGCTGAAGGGTTCCCATGCTCTTTCTCTCCCTTCCTGCGTCCTCTTCTTCCCGGAGTGGGTGTCAGTGCTCCTCTGAAGTGGCTTCTCTACAGTGCAGATGAATAGCATCGCTTTTTCCCTGACGGTGAAAAAGACGACGATGGCATTAGGCAGAAGGAAAGGTGTGAGAGAAAAGGGGAGACTCTAGAGGGTGAAGAGAGCGTGATAAGAGGAAAGATGCTTAAAGTGTGGGCCAGTGGACAGTAATAAGCAGGCTTTGGATTTAGAGGAGAAGACGAGTGCTATTAAAATGATTAACAGGATGGCAAGAGAGGGGGTCGGTTTTTGAGTGGAAAGTATGGAGAGATGATGGGAAAGTGAGAATGGGGGAATAAGGGGTGAGGTGACACACGGTGAGCTCTTTCATCATTTTTCCCCCCAAATTATAGCTACTAAAACATTGCTTTTAAATTGCAGCATTTAATCAGCTGCTGCCATAACATAGTTCTTAAACATTATGTAAACTACGTGAACATTGTAATTCTGTAGAGGACATTAATGTCACTGACAAAAACAAACAAGTTCGTAGTTTTTGTTCACTAAAAGTAACAAAAACCAAATAAATAAAAGCAGGAGACTCATAATTTGAAGATGTTCAACTATGTTGGGTTCTGAACTCATCAAGCATTTTGAGTCTCTGTCCTTTGGTTGTTACTGTTGACCCAAAAGATAGTTTGCAATATACAGTACAGTACTGTAGGGCAAAGCTTAAAATTAGACTCAGACTTAGGAAACAGTCTTCTTGCTATACTATGGAGTCTCAAGGAGTTTATACATTTCAAGTGCTTATTTACAAGTTGGCGAGTTAGCAAATCTAAAGTGGTGGAATCTGTGGGACCGAGAGCGACAGAGTTAATGATCACTCAGAAGGAGGTGGTGATGCATGGACTGGATCGCAGAAATTGCACAAATGGTCTTACTTGAGTGGGAAGTCTGTTCAGCCCCAAGAGGTGCTCGAGGGTGGATGGAGAGCAGGTGAGTCCTCTACTTTCTAGTTTCCTAGCTGAAGCAGACAAGAGTGGCTGGAGGTTTTCACAAGTCTGGAGGTCAAGGAACTCCAGAGAAACAGATGATCTTCTAGTGCATGTGACTGGTAACTGGAAAGCAAATTAAACAAATATGTAGGAGTGCTTTCTTGCATTTGCACAGTATTTCTAAAATTGGAAATGTCTGGTCTCAGAATGATGCTGAAAAACGAATTCATATATTTATTACTTCTAGGCTGGACTATTGCAATCCATTACTATGAGCTTGTCCTAAAAGCTCCCTGTAAAGCCTGCGGATTTGGGACACAGACAGTCAGGAGTTTTAAGATTAGACCTAAAACTGTCCTTTTTCATACAGTAAGCTTATAGTTAAGTCTGGATCAGCTGATCCTGAACCCTTCCTTAGTTACGCTGCAATAGACCAAGGCTGCTGGAGGGTTCCCATGATGCACTGTTTCTTTTCACTTGTTTCTTTTTACCCTGTTTATACACCACTCTGCATTTAATCATTGGTTATTATTAATATTTGGCTCTTGTCCACAGCATGTCTTTTGTCCCGTCTCCCCCCGACCAGTCGCAGCAGATGACTGCCCCTCCCTGAGGCTGGATCTGCCAGAGGTTTCTTCCTGTTAAAAGGGGGTTTTTCCTTTCCACTGTCACCAGGTGCGTGTTGGTTGTTTGATTATTGTGATTATTATATTTGATCTTTACCTTACAATATAAAGTATCTTGAGGTGACTGTTTTTTGTGATTTGGTGCTCTATAAATGAAATTGAATTGAACTGAAAGTGCAGAGAGACTTAAGTCAGACTTAGAGTTCTTTGTGGGGTCTGTGCGGGATTTATGTATATAACTGTACTCTCTGGAACCCTACGATGTAACACTGATGTGCACCTGATGTGCACCTCTAAAGAAATGTAACTATACGATAGGTCGATTCAGGCCACAATGATTGTGATTGTTTTTGAATTTATCAGTGAGAGATTAACAATCAGTGCTTTAATGCAGTGCTGTTTGAAGTCCCGAAGATCACAGGCATCTGATATTGAGCTTCATCCTTCTCCCTTGCACACAGGGATTTCTTCAGATTCTCTGAATCTTTTGATGATCTTATGTACTGTAGCTGGTGAGAAACTCAAAGACTTTGCAATTTTACATTGAGGAACATCACTCTGAAATTGCTCCACAATTTGTTTTCTTGCAGCTCATCTTTACTTCTGAGAAACTGTCTATCTAAGATGCTCTTCTTATACCCGATCATGTAGCCAGCTGACCTAATAAGCTGCAAATTGTGATTTTTCTTTTTAGTACCACTTCCTTTTCCAGCCTTTTGTTGCCTTCATCCAAACTTTTTCGAGATATGTTAATGCCATTAAATTCAACATGAGTAAATATTTCTCTTAAAATATCACATTTTCTCAGTTTAAGCATTTTCTATGTTCTGCTGTGAATAAAATATGGGTTTATGAGATTTGCAAAACAAAGCATTCTGTTTTTATTCACATTTTATACAGCTTCCCAGCTTTTTTTTAAAATTGTTTTTACATCGCATGCCGGCAAATCTATCAAATGTATTTCACAACAAATTCAGCTCCAGTGAGATTTAATCATCAGTGTAAAATGAATGAGGTTTTCTACTGTAACCTATTTAAATGTTATACTGTGGCTCAGTCACTGCATAAATTCAGTCACGTTCTGCTGACAAATTAAATTCATTAGTTTACACCTTTGAAGCCCACATTTGAGTTTTCACTCTACTTCATAAACTTGACCCATTTAAATCATAATTTCCAATAAAAACAAGCAGAGATTTTAGACTTACTCCTCAGTAATTTAGTTTAGCTAACAAAGCAATAACATTTTGTAATAATAATGAAAAAGTAGTTGTCATTGCTTTTAAAACAGACGGCAGTCTTCAAGAAGACACACTTTTCATGCCCACACATCTGCTTCAGCTTGCCAGGATCACCACTGTGGACCACTAAGAAGAGTGTCACACATGCAGAGAAAAATGACTGTAATATCAGATTTGGCAGGATGAGAAGAAGAGGAGGGAGAGCATGAGGGAAATGAGAAGAAGGGAGAAAAAGCTATTGTACCTTCATCTCAAGCACTCTTGGGACAGTTCAAGTCCTCAAAAATGGACTGCAGCTTCCCACTGGTGTAATAAGGGTTATGATTTTCCCTTCAGGGGGTGGGAAGTGCGACAACCTCCTGGTGTGAGAAGTCTAAGCAGTGGCTTCGAAGCTCCCAGAATCATCTTGTTTGTGTTTCTGTCATATTCCTTGCTTCCCTCTCTCTCCCCACAGAAGCTTTGACTAACTGTACTACTGGGTCACTTCTTACTAATTGGGGTCAATGCAGAATCGAATTGTGCTCATATGGGCTAATTTATATGTCTATTTCAGCTGACAGGCGGGGTGGGGGGGAATAGGATTTTTGCTCTGTTAATCTTCTTAGGTTTTGTGTACTGCTAATATAGTGTGAACTGTCAGGTTTAAGCCCTTTCATTTTCTCTTTGATGCACGACCTTGCAATGTGGTCTCTCCTCTGTTACAGACTGTGTCAAAGAAAATTAGCGCTTCCTGACGGTCCATCGGTCATTTCCGTACACACAGCACTTTCTCCTCTCCTACCTCTTCTGATTTCTCTCTTTCACTTTACCTCATTACCTTTTAATAATCTTCACCCCCCCCACACACACACACAGGGAACCACACATATTGACACCATAATGTATAGGGGTTTGTTTGGTGTGTGGTGGAGGCCGTATGTTCGCTTTGCAGCTAAAGTTCCTCTTATCCAGCCTCTGCAGCAAAGTAAGAGGGGAGCCTGGGCCTATTGTAGCCTGACTCCATGGAAGGAGGGGGTGAGGGAGTGAGGGAGAGGAGAGAGATGGATGGGAGGCAGAAGAGGCAAGAGATAAATTCTAACAGGGGGCCCTCCTATTGTCACTATAATTAAGAAATGAAGCAAACAAATTATAGTCTGTGTGTGTGTGTGTGCGTGTGTGTGCGTGTGCATTTGTACATCCTTGTTTGTTTATTTTCGCCTGTCTCCCAAATGATATGTGCACTCCACTGGCACAGTTTTGAGTGTAAGTCCTAGCCACTTTAACCAAAGTCATCAGCACAGTGTTTCCCTGCGCGAATGAAGACGGCCCAGTTTGCGTGCTGGATGCTTTTAGGCTGATGGTCTCATTGAAAGCATGAGAGGGGCTCGGAGAGATGGTTTATAAAAATGGCTTTTGAGGACGATACGTTGAGAGCGACTGCAGGAGCGGGAGGTTATGCAGAGTAGAGAGTAATGTGTTCATTTTTAACATCTGAGCACACTAAATGCTGAATGTGTCACAGTTTCTGCCTGCTCGCCTGCTAAATAATTCAAGAAGCAAAGCAGGAATTAGTTATGTACTCTGTCTTGTTACCTTAATAGTCGTACTTTTGAAGGTTCCGCTGCGGATTTATATAAACAAATAAATCCACGGGAGTTAACATAATTGTCAAAAAGCACATCACACTAACAGCATATTAGAGATGATTGGCGGCCAGTTTCCGCCACTAAAATTGCATTTAATGTTCTTGCTAAATCATGCAGAAGGAAATTTTACGCATACAGCTCACTATCCCAGGAAGTATTGCACAAATTAGACGATTCAGCAGCTTGTGATTTACACTAAATGCCAGGATTTAGTCCCAATGACAGAAGTGCCATGTCCTGCGTGTGGGTGGATTGTGGGAATGGGGAGGTTTGCTTTACTTATACTGGTCAAACTAAGTTTGCATGTAATCACATATTTATAATACATAAGAAGCCAAGAGCTTCCTTACCTTGATTATGTGTTTTATTGATCCTGTAACTGTGACAATGCTTTAATCTTGTGTGAAAGTCTTTTTCCCTGACTTTGCCATCGTGGTGCATTGTAAATCCTGATGAATTTGTCCGTGCACGTGCTTGTAATTTGCAGTATTCAGGCTAAGTGAATACCTGCTAAGTGAATATTTAGCTATAAAACTGACTTTAAGTGGTAAACTTGTTAGTAAGTTAGTATCTGCTGCTGACTCTGTTCCCTTTAAACATATTAACTTTATTCTGCTAAGTTTTCCAGGCAGTTATATTGAGTTAGTATTCACATTACTGGAGCCCTGTAACTGTTCAGCTACACTGAATGATGATGGAACTGCCAAAGATTGTAAGCAAAGGATGTATACACACACTGGCATAACCCAGCAGTTATGGAAGTCCTGTCTTGGAGCTTTGAGCTGAGCATGTTGGCCACCACCATTTTGGTATTTTTAAGCCAGACATGAAATGTAACTGGATCTGACTGTGGCAGATGAGGGGAGTCTGAAGGCATGTACAGTAGTGCTTTGGAAATCACAAGATAGGCACTAAACCATACTCTTTTCGGTGTTTATGGTCAGTAAGACTTGGAACTCGTGATTAAGACCATAAACTCATTAGGAAACTGTTAAAAGAGGTCAAACCTCAAGTTAGCCAAAACATCTTTTCCAGCAACCTGATGCATCCATCTGTTATATGAGCCGTTATTTATTCATGCTGCCTGTGCCTGAAAATTCAATATGCCTAAAAAAAAAGAAGTCATTACCATTAGTAACATTAATGGTTACATTGCAAAGCCAAGTATTAGCTCTTTTTCACTTCTGGATCTGCTTTCTCTCCAGCTGCTGTTTCATTGGGTTCATCAGCTAAACACTAACCTTTGTCCATTTTAGAAATGAGAGGTACAACAAAAATGTTCCACTATTCAAAGTTAAAGTGCAGGTTTATCACTGAAGCTTTCATGATACTTGTTTTTGATATTTTAAAGAAATATCTTTACAGCACCTTTAAGTCTTTGGTAAATGATGATAGGCTGGAACAGTTGCTATTCTCTACATGCTAGTAATGAAAGGTACTGCAGGATGCAGCAGGCGATCTGAGTAAAGTGATCTAACGTTAATAACATCACTTGCATAAATGTGCGCGCTACCACTCCGCCCAAGTGTGGATTTGCTTGTTTACAATAATTACACCCATGCACCGTAGTTCATTTGACAATAATATAATGGCATGGAAAAACGCTGCTCACAGCACTTAATTATGCCAAATAAATCCAGTTGCTGAATTAAGTGCGAGGTGGAACTTGCAGAGAATCAACATTACTCAGCCACCATCACAGCAGACAGACTTAAAATTAAGAAATGAGCGGGTCAGCTTGAGCAGAGAAGCCAGATGTCCACCTGCAGTCTCACATCTGTGTGTAAAAGGACGAGCTGGATCAATCAGGAGTGTTTGATGTCCGGCTTTTCACACTCTTGTGTGTGCAAGTGTTAAAGACGGCATCGAAATTCCGGAGGGTTTACTCATATCGATTAAGTCTGTTTATGTGTCTGTGCGTGAGTGGATCTACGCATCTGTGAGAATGTTTGTATCTTCTTTGTGCGTCTCGTGTTTTATGAGAAAACAATGCCTGACATAGACGGATAATGAGCACTTTCCTAATATCCCTGCTGCTCAATGTGCCCTTTGTTTGGGATCGTTAGCAACATTTGTCAAAGTCGATCTTGTGTTTAGACAGTCCCATGCCTATTTGGACATAATCTAAATTCCTTTAACGTTCCATCATCATCATCATCATCATCATCATCATCATCATCATCATCATCATCATCATTGCTCTTTAATTTTTTCCCCCCTCGGCTCAGTTTACTTTGCTGCAGTGGAAGCACCTGCCAGCTATTCACTCAGCCACTTAAGACGAGGGAATCCAAGCAGAGAATGACTCACAGTTCGCTTATTAGCTAGCAGTGTGTTCATGCGTTTCTATGAGAGAGAAAAAGTGAAGAAGAGAACAAGAGCTTTGTGATTTATGCCTGTACTCAGTGTCTCCCGGTTTCAGATCTATGTGGGCCCTTGTCAACTCTCAACATTTATGTGTGCACTTAAAATGTATTTCTGCAGCCGTGTGCATGTGCATATCTATAGACCGTGTGTCCAGCTCCCACAGCTGCGCGCCGATGGCTTCCAGATGTCCATCCATCTTAAGGTAGCCCACGCTGACAGGTGAACTCTCCACTGTCTGTAAGGGACGGCCGCCATCATTCATCCACACTGCCCGCCTTGCGATTAACTGTGACCACACACACACAGAAATGTTGGACAAACAAGAAAAAAAAAATCGGCACCCACTTGTAAGCTCGCAAACTAAAGCACACAAACACACGTGCGGTACAAGCGCTGATGCACTCCATCACAGATTTACACACACACACATAAACAGACACTTAGGCGCACTGGAGATTCCCTCCCCCTTCCCTCTTTTATTTCATCACATGTAGAAATAGCCTGTCTTCTCTCCCCTCCATTTTTTTTCCCCGAGCCATAAACCCCTTTATGTGAGAATAAGTGAGCGCCAATGGAGACCAATTCATCAAACAGATTTTAGTGGGCCTCTGTGGAGAGAACGAGCTAAAACATTTCTTAAGAGTTATCAGTCTAGTTTTTGGGTGTGAGACAAAACCCGAGGTGCTAAACATGAGTTACGGCTCACTACGTGGCATTGTTTGAAATTTCATCAGCCTCAGGAGTAAGTAAAATAAAAAGAATGGCGCCCTCTTTTAAAGACACCAATTTTCATTCCTTTTTTTTCCTCCTTTTTACTGCGCTCACTTACTTGTTGAATTTATTCCTGAGTTTTGTTTTTTTTTTATCAATGGGAGGGAGAGAAATTAAGCTCCAAATTGAAATTGTAAAGAAGCAGCAGGCAGAAAGTGAATGAGGAGCTAACAGAGCTATAGTGAAGGAGTGTATGTGTGGGGTGTTAGTGATGAAAGAATATATCAGCGAGTGTGCCTGAGAGAAATAAGAGAAGGAGGGAAATGAAAGAGAGAGAGATAGACATTGAAAAACATTAAGGAAATGAAAATAGGAGTGAGGCTGACAGGCTCTGTGTTAGCTACTTCTGACTTAAACCACAATGTGAAAGCAGAGAACACACACACACACACACACACACACACACACACACACACACACACACACACACAC
>VOQJ01037854.1:0-10183 GCA_015052665.1 Apistogramma diplotaenia | reverse complement strand
CCTTTTTAATCAAAGGCTGCACTGTTGCATGCTTCCAATCTTTTGGGACAACACCCGAGGACAGACTGCTGTTAATTACAGCAAGAACAGATGGCCCCAAAGTAGGAATCACCTCTTTAAATAGTCGACTACATCTGTAGGGGACCCTGAGGGCTTCAGATGACCAATAACCTCCTGTAAAAGAGGTAAAGTCACAGGCTCAAACTGATAAAAAACAGCAGAGCAGGGAACAGTGAAGGATGGGTCAAGAGCACAAGGTGATATCTGAGCTCTCACATTAGCCACCTTATCCGCAAAGAAATTTAGAAACTTCTCACATGTTTCAGAAGAAGGTTCAGTGCAGACCGTCTGTGGGACATTAAGAACAGTGTCTATGGTTTTAAACAATATATGAGGCTTATTGCAGTTTGACTGAATGATGTTTGACAAATATGTCCTTTTAGCATTTCTCACAGCTGTCTGATAGCGACACCAGCAGGACTTTAAGATTTGTAATGAAACCTGGACCTTATCGTTCTTCCACTTTCGTTCAGCTTTTCTGCACTCGCGCCTAATAGCACGAGTGGTTTCATCCAACCAAGGCTCAGATTTAGGTTTTGTCTGCCTAGGCTTTACTGGAGCCACGGCATCCAATACAGTCTGACAACTGCAATGAAACCAAGAACTGAGCTTATCTGTATCATGACACAGGGCTTCAGGAATAACACAGTTCTGATTAAAGACTGATGAAAACTGAACAGCAGTGGAAGGGTTAATCATGCGAGCTAGCCGAGCAGGAGCACGGGGTTTGTGAGTAACTCCAGGCAAGGAAATGTCAAACACCACAGGAATGTGATCCGAAAACACAGCATCACAAATCTTCACATTAGAAACAGTCAGTCCAAAAGATAAAACAAGGTCTAAAGTGTGTCCATGTTCTTGTGTGGGTCCAGCCACACACTGCATAAAATTAAAAGAGTCAATTAGGCTTTGAAAATCCTTAGCCTGGGGTTTTCCAGGACAGCACACATGTATATTAAAATCCCCAACAATAAGGACTTGATGAGTTTGATCCGCTGTGGCGACCCGTAAACTGGAATTGCCGAAAGAAGAAGAAGAAGAAGAATCTAGGCATTATTTCAGCCAGAAGTTCATAAAATTCATTTAAGAAGTCCTTATTGTACAGAAAGTTGCTAAAAAGTGCACTAACACACAAAAACAATTGAAATCGTTTTTTATTTTTTACATATTTTTCAAGATACAGAAATGCCATAGCTCTATCCCTCAAAATTGTAAATGACAAAAAGATGCACAGAGACCTTTCAAACCACAGAAAATACATTTTGTGTATTAATTACTTAATTTTTAAGATACACTCATTTTAAAAACTGTAGGATAAACGAAAAAACAAAGAAAACTGCAGAATTTGCAAAAAGCCAGCATATGAATCAAAATAAACAAATTTCAATATGTAATCAAAGTTCTAAGCGTCTCTGGAACATATAAAGGAAGGCATAAAGTCAAAAATGCCTTTTTCTTTTTTTTTCCTTTTTTTTGCTGTACAGGCCTAGGTGAAAAGAACTACGTTTCCCAGCGGTGCGGCAAGATGAGGTCACTTCCGGTTTCGGTTTGTATGAAATCAGCTGATAGGTCATGTGACAACATGTTGACGGAAGTACAAGCGACGGCGCTAACGTTAGCCGCTAATGGAAACGCTAACTGCATGGATTATAATCTTTTGCTGTGTGCGCTTTTCTTACTACAGTTTTACTCAATTTCAGCAAACCCGTTAGAGGAAGGATACAGCACTCTGGGGACACATTGAATGCGTGATATGTAAGTGTTAATTCTCTGGTTTTATATGCAAAAGGAATTATTGCTCTGTCGTTTGTGGTTGCAATTCCACCGGCATTTAAACAGTTACATAATCTAGTTCTCAGGGTTTAGCATCCTCATGGTGGTTTCAGGGAAACAGCTGTTTTTGCCCACCGTCTCTATAACAGCTGCATGTCTTTGCGCAGACAGACTGCAGCTAAAACCGCTGCCTGCTGTGTTATCAGTATTTGTTGAAAAACTGGGGGCTACGTGAGCGTGATATTGTAATGCTTTGTAATCACAAGCATTCTCCTGAATACGTTTCTACTGCAGGTCTATATTTAGCCACTAATGAGGTATTAAAATATAAAGAATATTTTGACGGGAAAGGGGTCCTTCCAGACGATCGCTAATGCTAACACCGGCGCTAGCTAGCGACCTGCGGTCATAGCGACCGATTTTATTTTTGTTGAAATATTCAGATTAAGTTAAAGTTGCTGTTATGCAGGTTTTTTTCAGCTGTGCCGTAGTGATGAAAGACCCTGAGCTTAATGCAACCAAACCAGTATAACCACTACAGTATGCCATCCATTCATACTGCATTTAAAAATACATCCAAATGCATTCAAACATCTCATGCTGAGTTATTGAGTGTGTGTGTTGTTGTGTCTTGATATTGATGCCATTACTGTTATTTATGTTATTGAAGGAATGCTCTGCCGACAAAGTCTTCTTAGAATAACAGATTTATTTACAAAGAACAGTATCATAACAAGCAACACAGGATCTGCTCAGGATCAGCCTCTCTGCTTGAGATAAACAAAGTCATGGCTATATATCTTTGGAATATGTGTTTCTCAGTACATATCACTTCACCTCCGAAAACTGGCTAAAACCAGTTTCTAAGGACTGAGAGAGTCTCTGGTATTTATATGTTTCCCTCATGTGGTAATGGCCTGGAACTCAGGAACGAGGACCTCACATTCCACAGTATCCCTCAGTACAAAGTCCCCACATGACATCTAAGATGTACATTAAAATGTATTTTAAAATTTGAGTACAAAAGCCATTAAATTGTTTGTGCTCAATCAGATAAAGTCAGCACTAAATGCATTTAAGAAATTAAATCTGTCAGAATGATTTCAAGGGGTCACACTGTCGTCGTCATCATCATCATCATCAGCACCAAAGAAATGGACTGATAGTAAAATCTTTGCACTTAATAAAAGATGCAATAGAAGAAGGACATCACATTTCAGCATTAAGCTTAACAAATATGGAGCTTTTGTGCAACAGCAAGTTAAATTCTCTTGTATTTACTGTTTGATTCAAAGGTTTCTTTAACACTAAATGTCAGTTTTGTAACACAATCGCTCACTTTCACGTGTCGGTGGTGTAAAAATACAGACTGTGTGTACAAGAGAGATCTTCAATCAAAGGAAATGATCTCCTTGGCAGGACACTTGCACGTTAAAAACCTTCTAGGAACTAAAATGTTGCGATAAGAAGGAAACTCTCATTAACCAGAGTTTTCATGGGTATTTGACGGGGTTGGCCAGGAGGGGGCACTGGTGCAAAGGAAGCAGCAGAGGCTTTGAGAAGAACAGCAGGATGACTTTCCTCTGATTCAATCTTTTGTGAACTGATAACAGTTTTGCAGTGTTGAGTAGTCAGGCGAGCCAATCACACGGCTTTAATGTGAAGACTGAGCTGGCTCCCCGCACTGTATGACACCTGCTACACAGGTTCAAACTGAATTTCTCCAATCTGAAAGAATAGTTACAGGAATGTTATCTCACTGTGAATGAAGTGCTGACAGTTAAAATTCAAAAGAGGAAAGTTCAATAGGTCACAGCAAAAAAGGTTGAAAACGAGAGAAAATCACAAACCTGAACATGAGCAGGGGCACTGAGCGCGTACGTGACGGCGCTGACAACATTGATTGCTTCCAGAGACTGTCAGAGAACAAAAAGTGCTTAATTTAGTTCTTCTCTGACTAATCATATCAACTGCATACAGACTGTAGGATCATTTTTACCTTATATTCAGCGTATATACTAGTTCTTTTATGGGGATTGTCCCTGTAGAGCCGTGATATAAATTCCGTGTCCACCAAACCAGGAGAAATGCTCTGCACAAACAAAAGGAGGATGATGAGGGAACTGTGTATGTGTCACGGCAGCCGATGGTGTTAAAGAGCTCGTTACAGTGTTTTAAAGCCTTACTGTGGCTCGGATGCGGGTGTTTTCTGCACGCAGCTCCTGCCTCAGGCCCTCCGTCAGAGCAGTCACGGCATACTTGGTGGCGTTGTAAATATGTAACTCAGCAACAGGAAAAACTTGATGTCCACACAAGCTGCAGCAGAATATGATTCGCAAGCTGTTAACCAATGCATTATGTTTAGAAAAATCACTTGTAAAGTTGCCAAACAATTCTCATTTTGACAATTTTCGTACTTTCACAGTTGCCTGAATATGTTTTGGTTCTGAACTGCTGGCTGGCCAATGAAAACAATGTGGAGTCAACACTCCAGGGTTTTTTTAGGCAGCACAGTGTTTAGGTTAGCACATCTGCAGGGGCTGGGTTCGATTCCACCTTGGCTCAGGCCCCTCTCTCTCTCTGTGTGGAGTTTGCATGTTCTCCCCATGTCTGTGTGGGTTTCCTCCCACAGTCCAAAGACATGCACTTACTGGGGTTACCTTAATTGGTCACCATTAGTGTGAATGTGACTGCAAATGGTCGTTTGTCTCTCTGTGTTGGCCCTGTGACCTGTACAGGGAGTACCCTGCCTCTTGCCCTATGTCAGCTGGGATAGGCTCCAGGAATATTAAAAGCTGTAGTAGGCAACATAAATGACCTTTCAGCATATTGTAGTAAGTGCTGAGACTTCTGCTTGGGTCAACATGCTCAAATTTCCAGATCAGGTCAGACAGGCGGCGGGGTGATTGTAATATTGTTTCACTAGTGTTGCCACATGAATGGTTATCATGATCATATAAGATCCTTGAGTGATGATTAAATCAGCAGACTTCACAAGCATGCCCATCACTGCCCATCAGTAAATAAAACTGCACCTGTTTATGTTTATGATGTGTCCATCGTCCACGTTTCTCGCTTTCATTGACTGATACGCTTCACGTGTGCAGATACTCAGTGCAAGAACGTTCACCTGAAGAAAAAAAACAAACAAGCGGTAAAATAAACCGCAAAGAAAATATCTGGAATCAACATCCTCCCAAAAAATTCGCTTTTGCTTCTTGTGCCCAGTTGGAACAATCTGGTTTATACCACTGAACAGGAATCTCTTTGTAGAGCTGTATAATGACAATAAAGGCATTCTATTCTATTCTACTTTATGATTACTGAAGACCAAGCAAACATCAGTTTGTTTTCAGAACTGAGCTCTTACATCCAACATGTTCTTCCAGCCGCTGGTTTTGCCGTTCAGCAGCGACTCTGGATGAGCCAAGCCGGCGTTGTTGATGCACACGTCCACGCCTTTGTGCTGCTCTTTGATCGCTGCAAACATGGACAGAATCTCCTCCTCTTTGGTCAAGTCGCACTTGAAAGGCACCAGAACTCCGGGGTGGCCAGCGCTCTGACACTCTGCTGCCAGTTTCTGAGACCAGAAAAAAAAAGACATTCAGAAAAATATGAAATATATACTTCACGAAATAATATTCCAGGTGTCTTGGAGGACATTCAAAGCTCTCCTTTGGGCCTTTAGTTCAGATGATCCCATACTGCCTGAGTAATGTTGAGAGCCTGGCTCGGGGCCCGTCAGTCTATCACTGATGGTGTTCTATTGTGTGTTCTTTTATTGCACTGGCATTGTGTTTGGGATCATTGTTATGCTGGGAAGTGAAGCTGTTGAAAATCTCATCATTTCCAGATGTTACTGCATGATGGATAAAAATCTGTCAGGACATTTCTGTGTATTTTTTTTTCTTCTTAAGAACATGACTTTCAGATGTTCATCTGCTTTTTTAGGCACCTCACTTCTGTTTCTGCTCTCCACTTGTCCAGTTTCCTCAACAGCTCTTTGGAATCACATTGGTGCAAAAAATCAAATTGTTATTTTTGGCAGTTTTCCCATTTTCAACAAAAGAAATGTGAACAAATTATTTGTGGGTCATGTGGGAACTATTCTCAGATTTATTTAACTCTACATAACCCATGAATCATGGAGACAAATACTGCATAAAGACGTTCTGTCGCAACGTGGAACTGCTGTGATACTTTTTACTAACTTCTTATTTTCTAATGAAGATTCTAGAAAGTTAAAAAATTAAAAAACGTTAAGCTAAAGTGTAATCAAGACAGTTAATGTGTAAATCAGATGAAAGTGAATAAAACAGCGTCCAGCTGATAATCGAGGGCACAGTATATTCACAAACTGATTAAAGTGTTATAATCGCTGGTTTTATCGCTGCAGTATTAATTGGACTGCTGGTCGCCGGGCTGCTCTGTCTTATATAACTGTGACACAATTGCAAAACAGCAATCTGCATAACAATAACTTCGTGAACTAGTTTACTTTACTATGCGGCTATATTTTGTCCTCTGCAGAAATTGCGTTTCCCTTTATAACAAACCTGTATTTTTGCGACGTCTCTGGCGCAGCCCATCACTTTCATACCGCACCGGACCAGCTCTACAGCTATAGCCGCTCCGATCCCGACCGAGGCTCCGGTCACCAGAGCCACTCTCCCCCGCCAACGCTCCATCACAGCCCGGTAACCTGGGACACACGTAAAAGCACCGCAAGTCTAAAGAAACGAGCGTCGACTCTCCAGCAGTGACCGCTCCAGCTGTCCTCTACCTGTGGACCCTGTCTATATATCTGTGTGGGCTATTTACGTCAGAAACACGTCATAAATCTCGGTGCAGCATTCATGCCAATGAATGGGAAGCTTTGACTGATTAAAAACTCAATTTCAAGTAAATCACCGACTGCCCCAAACAGCTCTTTTTTCAAGCTAGTATATATTTCTCAGCACTCGCTGCACACGTCTTTGCACTGTCCAGCTGCAGAGTGAGGTAGACCGGTTGCTTCACTTTCATTTGCATTCTGAATAATATATGTAAAAAAAAAAAAAGTGTTTGTCCCACTCCACAGCTCAGTGTTAGTGTGGCTGTAAAGTATTTAATCCCTAACAGCAGAGACATGTGGGACTGTTTAGTTTCAGTGTGAAGAGTATTTAAGCTTTATTACTCCTCTTTTTATATATTGCTGTAACATTTCCTTAACTCTGTAGAGACCTCAGGCTGCTGGCACACCCGAATTTCCCCGTTGTGGGACAATAAAGGCTGTTCTTATCTTATCTTATTTTATTACAGAGGCTGTGTCACATGTCCGTGAACGTCTCTCGGCATGACACATCCATATCATACACTCCTGATCAAAATCTTGAGACCAGTCAAAAATTTTGCAAGAATTTAATTTTGCATATCATGATTTGGGGTGCGTTTTCCTTCAGTGGAACAATGGAGCTTCAGGTTGTGCAGGGGCATCAAACAGCAGCTGGCTATGTGGAGATGTTGCATCCCTCATGACTGAGGGCCCTCATCTGTGTGGTAATGACTGGACAAGGCTGCAGTTCACAACGCTGCTGACAAAGGACTTCTTCCAGGAGAATATCACTCTTTTGGGCCATCCTGCTTGTTCCCCTGATCTAAATCCGATTGAAAACATTTGGGGAGGGATGGCAAGAGAAGTTTACAAAAATGGACATCAGTTCCAGACAGTGGATGCTCTTCGTGAAGCCATCTTCAACACTTGGAGCGACGTTCCTTCTAACCTCCTGGAAACGCTGACATCAAGCATGCCTAAACAATTGTTTGAAGTGATCAACAAGAATGGTGGAGCTGCTCATTACTGAGTCCGTCTTAAACTTTTGATCAGCTAAAAAAAAATCATGTTTTAGTATAAATGCAGTTTTCAATAAATTTCCTGGTCAAAAGTTTTAGTCTCTTGCGCAGATTTCTTCTTTTATAATTGTGAAGCTCTACTTCCTTCCTAAGATCCAATAGTGCAACATGCAAATTCTTGCAATTTTTTTAACTGGTCTTAAGATTTTGATCAGGAATGTATGACACTGTACGTCTCTGCTGCAATTAAAAGGTTAACTTCAATAGTTTGTTAAATTAAATGCTGGTTATCACTTCCATCCTCACACTAATACCACACTGTTCATCTACAGCAGTGGCTCCTAAAGTGTGGTACTTGTGAAATTACTCACAAGTAAATCCCATGGGATTTCCCATGGGATTTACTGGTTTTTAAGGCTGTCTCAGGTTCTCTGAGGCCCCCCTCTCCCTTCTTCTGGGGTGGGAATGCGGTCATCATTGGAATGTGTGGCCATGGGTCTTCGTTGCTCTCGGGGGGGCTGTGGACGGCCTGGGTCTGGCTTATGGGGGACATTGGTGCAGCTCATTATTAAGTACATTTCATGGCAGAGGCATTCACACAAACAAACACCCCACAACACGACAACATCGTTAGTTTGTGTAGGATTACATTGTGTTTCTTAGCCCTGATATGATGCACACCTACTGGCTAAAGAAGCTAACTGCACTCCATGAGCACTTGGCAGCACAAATGAACCAGCTGCTAGAGTCTAAGACACACCCAGACAACTACCAGCCAATAACCTGCCTCAGTACAACATGGAAACGCCTGTCATGTACAATAGCAACTTTGATGAGCAGCAGTGGTCCCCAAAAGTAGGAGAGTGGCTCCAGCAGATTCCTGGAACCACATCTGAGATCTCTGTCTAGAAGAGCTCAGTCCTGGGAACATCTTAGGATAGTGCACAGAAACGTCAAGCTCCCAGTCCTCTGCTAGAAGACCCGAACATGGAGGACAAAGACCGCCTTGTCCCCGTGTCTGTGTAGGTTTCCTCTAGCTTCCTTCCACAGTCCAAAAACATGCACTTAGTGGTGTTAGGTTAAGTGGTCTCTCTAAATTGCCCATAAGTGTGAATGTGAGTGTGAATGGTTGTCTGTCTCTCTGTGACAGGCTGTATACTGTAATCTGCCTCTCGTCTTATGTCAGATGGGATAGCCCCCCCTTTCATATACTTTTATACTCGGGGTTGAATGTTTTCTACCACATAATGTATCCTTTACTGCAGTGAGTACAATGAAGTGCAACAAATTTCCCCAGAAAATCATTTTATTTTCTACATTTGTGAAAATCTTCAGTACAAACAATTATTTCATGATTGTACAAAATCAGCACTTTGTTAAATGTAGTAAAGAAGTAAAAAGACTCAGGAAACACAGTGATGATCCAATCGCTGCCCTGGGGTTACCAGGGTAACAAACTGCGTGACACCTGCTACACAGCTTCAAACTGAATGTCTCTAATCTGAAAGAAGAGTTACATGAATGTCATCTTTGAGTAAAGCGCTGATATTTAAAATGCAAAAGAGGAAAGTTCAATAAGTCACAATGAAAAAGGATGAAAATGAGAGAAAATCACAAACCTGAACATGAGGAGGGGCACTGAGCGCGTACATCACAGCGCTGACGATGTCTTTCACTTGCAGAGGCTGTGAGAGAAATAAACTCCTTTTATCTGAGTAATCACATCAAAACTATGTGATCTGTGGGAATATTAATTTTACCTTATATGCAGCATATATACCAGCTGCTTTATCCGGATTGTCGCTGTGGAGCCGTGATGCAAATTCTGTCTCCACTAAACCAGGAGAAATGTTCTGCAAAGAGAGGATGATGGAGGTACTGTGCATGTGTCTCACAGCAGCTGATATCGGTGTTAAGATCACTTTTGGAGCTGGTTACAGTGCTTTGAGGCCTTACTGTGGCTCTGATGCGGGTTTTATCAGCACGCAGCTCCTGCCTCAGGCCCTCAGTCAGAGCAGTCAGAGCATACTTGGTGGCGGTGTAGAAATGTAGATCAGGAATGGGAAAGACCTGATGTCCGCACACGCTGCAAGAAAAGAAGATTTACAAGCTGTCAACCAACTGTTACGGGCCCAGCTGTATGTCCCAGGCCAGTATATTTAAACAGGCAAACTGTCTCGGCATGAGTGTTTGTCCCTATAAGGGTCTGGGAATTCCCTGCAAGTCCCTCTTAGGAGTCTGTCTTTTGTTTGGGAACAGTTACGTGTTATGTTTCCTGTTAGCCAAAGATCTGCTGTGTAAAAGCTGTGTTGAGTGGTGTTTCCACAGGATGCTCATGATTACAGTCTAGTTAATCATCATGATTGTATGATGATTTTTATGTTAAATCAAAAGACTTCACTTTCCAGTAGCAAATACAACTGCACCTGTTCAAGTTTATGATGTGCCCATCGTCCACGTTTCTCTCCTTCATTGACTGATACGCTTCGCGTGTGCAGATACTCAGCGCGAGAACGTT
>VOQJ01037848.1:16526-27750 GCA_015052665.1 Apistogramma diplotaenia | reverse complement strand
AGGTCTAAATAAATCAATAAAAATCCCACTTAAGGGAGGGTAGCATATTTCATTTATTCAGCTGTTATTGATAACTCCAGGCCATTTGGCCCGCCTGGAGTTTTATACTTTAAAAGTCATGATGCTTCAATTTGTATAGATATGCAGGTTGATTTGCTGCAGGTGTGGGGTTTTGATGTTTGAAGTGCATAAACATGTGGTGTGAACTGCTCGGGAAACTCCGCTGCACCCTGTGGAAACGGCAGGCTGTGCATGGCTTCACTCACTCTTCTGCAGTTAGCATTTTTTAATCTGTAAACCAAATTAAGCACCAGCGTCGAACATGTTTTTAGCATTAAATGATGCTGACAAATTGAGGTGCAATGCTAAATAACAAAAGCAGGAGAGTGAGAACGGGTTGCAAACTAATTTGACATGTTTTTATTTAGTGCAGTTGTGCCGCGTTACTCAGATTTAACACGCGATGCTGTGAAAGCGTGCAGCGCTCGCCGCTGTGTCCTTAATCATTTTCCAGTCTTTTAAAAACATTTCCCCTGTTCGCTGAGCAGATTAATCATCCGCCATAAGGAAGCATTTATTGCATCACAAGAATTTTGGCACAATTTCTCTAAACTACCAAACGTAAACTGGGCTTTTACGTTTGCTAAACTCAACTTGCTCGAAGAACAATAAAAGTGAGTGGAACTACTGTGTGTGGTGGAGACTGAAGCATGCAGGAAGCATATGCATGTTGTGAATATAGTTTTCTGTGTGCCAGAAATATGGCTGCCTGTGGTGTGTGTTTGTATGATGTAACACGTGCCGTATACATTACATCAGTCGTGTTAAAAATATGCAAAAAATAGCTTTTCATATATTGTATTAATGTTGTAGAAATGATACTCTAAACTCTGCACCCTGCATGTGTCACTGGGTGCAGTAACTGCTGGTGTGATATAGATGTATTTAAACTCATACAGGCTCCAATAATGAACTGAAAAATGAATTTTTTACATGAATTTAAAAGCGTGGTTGCTCATTCCTAATTTTTGCAGATCTTACAAAGGATTATGGGGACATCTTTACACCTGCTCCTTTGTTCGTCCGTGTGTGTGTGATGTGAAGAGGTAGAGTCACCTTTGATATACTGTAAATTACAGCATGTAGTTGTTTTAAGACAAAGTGGTGATACTGCAGACAGGATGACTGGAATATGGGAGTTGGGGGAGGCTGCCATGCTACCCACTCATGCCTCTCACACCCCGTGCTTGGCACAGTGGGGGGTTGCTGGATGGCACTGTAGTCCATCTGGCCAATCACTCAAGCAGGGTCGAGGTGTTTTCAAAGGGACCCGGCAGCAACTTGACGCGGGGCTGTCTCCACAGGGGTCAGCGGTCGTCTGGGCAAAGGAGGCCAATCTCCTGCTGGCCTCTGGGAGTCAGACATATCAATTCTTGAGTTGTAAGCCCCCTCTACATACCCCCTTCTTACAAACTGCCATCAACCCTTTCCATGTATAGTACATGGGCAGCCATTGGGCCAGGGTCTATGACCTTGAGAAGTGGACAAACAAATGAGGAGGGAGCTTGACACAAGTCCGAAGCCAACTAACCAGCTTCTTATTTATGGCTTTATTTTTACTTTTTGACTTTTTTCAGGCGTCTGATTTTCACGTGAGTATCAGATCATGTGTCAGACTAAGATTACAGCAGTTATGTCTATTAAAAATACCTATAAAGTCACATAAGATAAAAAAAGAAGAAGTACGATGTCATTTTAAAGCTTTGGATGTTGCTGCTGACCCTCAAAATAAAGTTTATAGATCAACGAGTACAATGTGCATTAAATTCTTGTTTCGCTTAAGCAAAGTTAGGCTGACTAATCAAAGTCAGATAATGAGTGGTGTTGTGAGCATTATTTCCGTCCCCGTCTGTATTTGAGGCATTTCTCAGCGATGGGAAGGTCAAAAGATGAATCTCGTTGAGAGTGCGAGGCAGCGATGATAGATTCAGTTTCTCCATCGAGAGACAGCGTTTATGAGTCTGTGACATTATCCACAGCGACGAAGCCTCACATCTGCACAGCTTTTCAGCTGTTAGAGTCATTCACGGGGGCCGTGGGTGTCGGCCTTGAGTTATCAGTGAACTGCAGAGGGCAAATGGAAAAGAGTTTTAGTAAGTTTTCCATGTTAACTTTTTAGAAATTTAACATAGAAATAATGAATGAAAAACTTGGAAGTGAAACGTCAGGAGCTCGTAAAAGCACTGTTTGTGAATCTGTAAACATTTCCTGCTTATTGGATGTGACGGATTGATAGATCGGGATCAAGCGGACTTTTCCTTCCTGTCGTTTTGACAGAACAGTTTTCCAAGACAAAAGCATAAAGCTGAGCTTTTACAAGGATAACACGGTTCACAGCAAAGTGTCGTTTCCTCACGTCTGGCTCTGTACCGCACATGGAATAAAAACCTGCTTCGATTTGAGCTGATGCAGGAAGTCTGCAGATATTTTTTAAGTGAATGATCTATGAAAATTCAGCATAACTGAAGCAAACTGAGGCGGTTTTAGCCTACACAGATTTGCAGCTATTACTGCTGCAGATCACAGGAGTTTTATCTCTAACATCAGACAAGCAGGAGCCCTGTTTCTCTCGTATCCTCTATTTAAAAGAGTAACGCTTTTTAGTGTCACACTTTCTCGTGGTGATTATTCAGACCCACAGACTGTATATGAAAGATGCAAACAGCCAGCGTGATGTGAACCTTTGGTTTGTGAAGTCCAAACAGCTTCAGGCTGCTGGTTTTGGTTGTGGATATTTTGGCGTTTTGAAGCCAGTGTGACGAGTAAAGGGTCTCACTGTGAAACCTGTGTGCACTGCACAGCTACTTTTCATAGTCTCACCTTAAAGCATCCACTTTTGATAAAAGTGAGAAGTAGCTTTTTTTCCTCACAGATTTTCATACAATCAGACTTTATTTTGTAGCCGGAGTCAGCTCGGACAGGCAGAAGAACGAATGCAGGTTTCAGGCACTTCTACACTTGTATGTGGCAATGAATTTGTTTTTCTGGCCTTGTTATGGTTTGAACATTATTAGAGTTGTATGTAACAGCTCAGGCAGCACAAACCCAGAGAAGCGTCTTTGAAATCTCCACTACTCTTGACCCCGAGCTCTCCGTTTTGGAGGATATTCAGTGAGAAGAGAATATCTCCACTGGGATCCGTAGTTTCACACTATTGCTATGTTTCGTGGAAGAGCTAACAACCAGCAAAGCCAGAAGCAGAGAGTCTCCACTGCTGTACATGTCAGTGAACTGGCTCTGTTGTCAGCATTCCCCTTCTGCTCTCCTCTTTCAGCTGCCCAGTTGCTCAGTGCGCCCTCTTTTCGAGATGATCATGAATCATGGAAATTGATTATGCTGTCACATCTCAAATCCCCGTGCCCAGGGCTTGACCGCAGAGTATGTGACTGCAGGTCGGTCAAGCCTGCTTAAGGGATGCACTGCTGGCTGCCCTGAAGAAAGGCCAGTCAGCTCGACTGCCTCTGCAGGGTCACGCAGCTTCCAACCCAATGAAAGAAGATCACTCACATTGGCAGAAAGGAATGAAGATGTCCTGCTTAAAATACAAAAGTCCAGTCATCCTCACTGCATGTTGCCCTTCCAGCTCCTCATCACCACTTTCCTCGTGTCATCTGTCTCTATCAGCGCACTATGCTAATGACCTCATCCGTGACTGCATAGCATTCCTCGCTGACTTACCACTCAAATTCTTTGAGCAGTCTTGAGTAACATTGGAGGGACCAGAGTGCATCTTGGGGGTTTTGAATATTTTTCCCTCATCACAAGCCTGTAATTCAGGGAAAGACAATGAGAGTATCAATCTGAAGTTTACACTGTGAAAAACATGTTCAACTACAGTAAAATGGCATTTGGATTACCAGCATTGTACTGTTATTTCATCACAACACCCCCAAAAACAATAATAATACCACAGTGTACAGAAGGCTTGAGGTTTACAGTATAATCATTCCATTATCTTCTCTAATGTCTCTAGACAGTTTATTACTCTAAATGTAACTCTTTGTTTTCACCCCATACTGTGAATTAAATTTTCCATCTTCTTTGCACTATGACAAGATGTCAGCTTTTGTCATAATTCCCCTATTTTAGTACCACACTGTTACAGAAATCCTGCTGCACTTATCAACTAATGTGATTAAATTTTTGAGGAGCCCTGTCCTGGTCAAATCTGGACTAAAATTCATATTTGATTGTTACAATTATGTCGTTACTTGTGTTGCAAAGGTTCTAAAATTGTCTGCACAGTGGACAGAAAGAAAACAGCAAATGTACCTTTTTCTGCAGTCAGTTGGTTTTCAGTTTGTGTGCAGAGAAAAAGGAGGAAAAGGTGGAGAGGTCAACAACTGCGGGAATGGAGACGTTTTATTTTTATTGCACGAAAGGACAGTAAGAGCGTGATGGTAACAGACAGAAACAACTGCATTACACAGCTTGCAAACATCTGCACGGATAGCATGCTAACACAAAGCTAGCAAAGAAGTTGGTATCATATTAAACCGGATGCAAATCCCGCAAAAGCAAGAGACTTTTCCTAACCTTCCAAGGATTTGTAATTTATCATATCAACATTATTTTTCAGCTGCTTCTCGTGCACCTTTGCCTTTGACCGGAGTTTCCAGCAGTCTCCTCTTAATGATTTCTGCAGATTGTTGTTCTTTTTTATTGAGAAGATAAATCTGCTGTAACAAGCTGAAAACACCCATAAATCTGGGGCCGGGGTTCGGTTGCAACGAGACTTTAAGGGTCAGTGTTGCTATGGTAACACATCAATCCTTCCTGGGGCCAAAGTGAGCTCTATAAAAGAGGTGAGTGTGTGTGACAGTGTTACTGTTGTTATTGTGGGCTCACCATTAAAGCATTTAGAAATGACACCGTCTGAAGGGCCACTTAACCACCGTCAGCGTTTCAGGCCTTCCTGAATTACTGTTGAATCAGCAAGTTTCAAACTCGGTGAGCTGAAATGTTCACAAGCAGGCATTCATTGAGCAGTAGTGAGGAGTGGATGCGGGGCTTCAGAGGAATTATTTCCCTTTAATTCTTTAACCTGTGCTAGCTGCCGTGTTGCACTCGGTTCTTCCCGTGTAGCCAAGGTTAAACATGCTGCTCAAGGACTTCTGAACAGGAGCAGGCAAGGAAAGGAAGTTCACTGTTTACGTGCCCAAGATTGCCCCTGAAAAGTCGTAGCCCTCCAACAAACCTTCATCTCGAACTTTCAATATGCCAACAGATTTTTGCATCTCTCTGGAAGTAACCTGGAAGTCTTTGTGTCACCAAAATACTTAATAGAAAACACGAGACTTGATATTTGATTCATGTCATGTTATTATTATTACTCTTTGCATACATAAAATGTAACAAATTCTTTGAAAATATGGTCAAAAATCTGCAAAAATTATCAATGTATGCTTTCATACTTGGTAAATTCTTTCCTGATATTTACATAATCGCTCAGTATCAAGTTCTGCTCGAGCAGGTTTCACTGGTTTAAAATTAAACTCTGTCTGCTATTAGAGACAAAGAGCAGAGGAAACTTCATCATCAGATCAAAGACAAACACTCTGTCATCATTTGGTCTGCTGCTCATTGTTTCTTGACTCTGTGGCAGCAGCATCCATCCGATGGCGTGCACTCCCAACAAGGTGTCCCAGCAAAAAGCCAGATCCTGTGCTGAAAGATGCATCTCACGCTCAAACTTCACTCGATCCCTAGCGAAGCACTCAGTCGCTCATTTATCTTTCCAGGGACAGTTTGCTCTTTGCTATATTAATGAATGCCAGTTGTTTCTGTGCTTCACAATCAGGAACTTCATATTTGACCGAGGATCAGTCGAACATAAAATACTTTGGAGGAAAAAGTTATGCGCGTTGGCTGATAGAGTTCATCCTGACTGCCTGTAACTGCAGACTGCAAAGATGGACGATGCAAAAGTCGAAAATGACTTTAAAAGGCTCTGATGAATCTGATGAAGCTAAAGGTTCTGGGTTAGACCAGACTTTGATTCTGAAAGTTGTTCAAACTTCACTTAATGTTTGCATTCTGCAAGTCTTTCAAACTCTGTTGGTGCAATGAACAACATTCATGAGCACACATGTCATCCCAAAGCCTCTCAGAGGCCATGAAGGCTCATGATCTTTATTTCATTGCACACCAAAGCATTCAGTGAGCTTTCATGCAATCTAATGTCTTCATCATTACTACGTTTACAGTGTTCCTTTTTCAGTCATATAATGTTACAGTGGTAGATATAAAAAATGGCCAGAGTTTGAAATAATGAGGTCCTAATCTATGTAAGCTAAACGCTAAGGCATCAGACTGCTGTTTTTTGTACTCTTGGCTCTGTTTGATGTCAGAAGGAGGGGGCATCGTTATGTGGTCATCAGGGCTGTGACCACAACAGACCTGCACTTTAAACCTTTTGTTTGGGACGGGAAGCCAAACAAGAAATTCAGCTTTGAGGGAGGAGCTTTGTAAATGGGGGGTGGAGCTACAACAGCTGGTTTCGGACAGTGGATGAACAGAGGGGGCTACATCAAGATAGTAAATGGGATTACTATAAACTGGGAATCACGCAAACAGTGAAGAATTCAACAAAAATGGAAACTGGAAAATTTTTCTGCATTTCACCAGAAAATAAATCTTCACACATCGTTTTTCTAAAAACATTAATGTTAATCCTGCTCCGGTAAATAAATCCTACTTTGGCGTTTCACACTTTAACAGTGATTCTACGACGCAGTGCACGTGAAAGACGATAACCACTTTATCATACTGAGAGAAAAACCTTTTAAAAAATGAGTACAAAGGGAATTCTTTTCCCTCATCCTGTTCCTGCCTCGCTGCACATCTAGAGTTCTTCTGCACTCGTGATGCATTGCACTCACTGATTAGAGGCTATTGGGTTCCAGTTCTATATGATTTCTGTCCTTTTCCAGCATCAACGACTAATCACTGACACCACAGCCAAAACCCTCCAAGGTCATTCTGGATGTCAGCTTTTCTTTTCTTTGTTTTTTTGGCTGAAGATCCTTGAGACTGAACTTAAGTGCAGTCAGTCCGCTGTCAGCAGCTCCATGCTTGACGGCAGCTAACTGAAACACATATCCTGGCATCAGGGGCAAAGTAAATAAATAAATAATACTTTCAACATAACTGTGGTTTTGTGCCTCCATCACAGAGCATCTGTTTGGTATTGGTTGTATTTCTGCTCATTAGATCTTTCTTCACTCTCTAATTCAGGATCTTACAAGCCCATCAGTGCTGCAGAACACTAAATATGTTGAGTCTTAAAAGTGCCGCCAAAGCTGGTTATCAAGCTGTCATCAATTATTTAGCAGCACCACATCGTGCAGATCAAACAGGGCAGTGATCCCGCGATGACGTTTCATTTTGCACCATCCTGTCTGTGACGGGAGGCCGGAGAGGCAGAAAGAAAGAAGCCGAGGCAGCAGGTTAACACTCAGAAATGCAGTAATGAATTAATAAACACAATGCAACAGCGACACTTTATGTCTGAATTTTACAAACCTGAACTACTGCACTCAAGCTTTCGTAACGAGGGTAAAACTGAAGATGCTTTCAGGACACAAAACAGGAATTTTATGTTGAATGAAAGCTGGTGTGATTTGCTTAAAGCAGGTGATTTTATACCTGCTAATGTCTAAAGTCACCATTGCTGTGGCTATGAGAAGTTCATTAGGCCAGTAAGATGAATAAAATGTTTCGTTCTGTCATCTTTTAGGATCCCTGCCAACCCTCTCTGTGCTTCACACATCTGCCAGAGCTCGTCAAACACTACGCGACGGATCTTTCAGGCAGAAAAGTGTAATAATGCCCTGTAATTTCTGCAGTCTGCCTCTAATCTTAGCTAATGAAATTGTCATCTGACACTGTGTTGTCTGAGCAGCATGTGGGGAAGCGACTATTTGTAATTGCCTGCATTGAAATGGTTTCCCAAGAGACCTATCCATCACATAATCTTGTTATTGCCTGAAAGATGAGAAATGCATTTAGCTATATTGTGATTTTTTTCCCCTCTAAAAAATGTCACTGCAAGCATGCAAATGTCCCCTGCCAGTTGTGGTTGAGTCTTAGTGAGGTAAATAAGCATAAAACAGCGCTGATTTGTTGTTTAATAAAAGGGAGATTAAAAATAAATTTGCTTCATATTCCCAAATGGAAGCTCCTGTTGTCGATCTTATAATTGTTCACAAACGAGGATGTAGCTGTTATTACACAAGTAGCCTACAAACACGCAGTGTGGTGCAAGTTCACTTAGTTTTTGTTCACTATGAAGAATTTTGAATTTAAGTGCACAGTTTTAAAAATTACTTTACGACTTTATTTGACTGAGCTGCTCCAAGCTGATTTTCTTCCTGCATCCCTGAAGCCCACAATCATTTCACCGTTTCGCTTCTCAAACTAAATCACTGACCATAAACTGCTTTCACAAGCCAAGAACAAACAACGCAGGTATGAGTTTCAGCATTTGCCACTCACGAAGCATGACAACGCAAAGGCAGTTTACAAATGTAACTCAGCTCTGCAGGAACTTTTGCAGCTGTTGGCTCAAGGTCTCACCCTTTGGTAAAGATTTCTTGTTATGATCAGTCGCTCAGATATTTCCCAGGACAGGCTGGAAGCAACTCGGATTTCTTGCCCATGAGCTGAGCTTTAGACTTTTTCAGTTAATGAAAAATTAAGATGTGATTTTTTTTGTCCTGTCAGAACTAAAACTCCTTGGTTCATGCGGACCGTCTTCAGCAGTGCCATTAAAAGCTGCATTGTCGTTAGTGCTTCTGGCATTTGCTGTGTGTAAGTATTGTTACAGTGCATGTAAAGTTTACACTTTGAAGTGCACATTAATTCTCACAAAGGCCATAAACGCTCATGTCACCTTCTTTAGTTGCAATTTTTATTCTTTTAATTCACTGTTCAAAGAAAACATGAATGAAAACATCAGTTCAAGTGTTTTTTTTATCTTTTTGATGTGATATTTTACTGCCTGAGCCTCTCTTTTCTTTTAGAAATTATGGCCATAACTGCTCAAGCACCCAGTTAATCTACAGTTTATTTCAAACAGACTGCAGATCGTGCAGCCAGGAACATAAAATGCTCGACTTCCTGTGCCACAGATTTTTCCTGAAAAGACACAAGTTATTCCAGCCAGCAAACACGAGAAACAAACATGTGGACTTTTATGATTATGCAACACAAATTTCTTCTGTTTCTTCTGAAAATGTCTGTTTATTACTTCAGGTTTATACTGTAGCAAAAGCCACCATTAGCAAAGCTGGGAAACTACTCTTTATTAGTAAAGTACGTCTGCTTCCACTTCAGGCCTGTTCCACTGTGGAAGCCCAGGATTTATATTCCGCGGGGAGGCTGCTGGTGAACAGACGACTCACATGTGTCTCCGCGCTGCTTCCCCGCGGCCCCCTTTAAAGGCATTCTGAACTGATTTGGGGGATATCGTAAAGCAAATGATAAATTTGTACTCCTGTCAAGTGCGGCTGTGCGCTGACGATTTGCTCGAGGAATCATGCAGGAATGTCATATATCCCGACTGATTGCTACTCCCCACTAGCTGATGGCAAAATACATTACATCATTAAAGGTACTGGAGGAAATAACTTAGGCTTTGTTCCTGCTATTGTTCTGACAACCAACAGCCTGTTTGATGTAATAAAGATCTATGCTGAGAGACAGACACTGAACATGTGTCTCTCCACTAAAAACAAATACATATTCATCCTCTCCCGGCTTCACCGTCTTTTCTTCTAAAGCCTCAACATCTTGCAAATGGTTTCTGGCAAGTGCAGACACCATATCCCATTGTGCACCAGGCTGCTATTGCATTTAGCAAAACACATTTGCCTCCCTTTGATTGTACTACTATATGGAGGATATTTTAGAACATTTCATAATTAGAAAATAGTGTATTGTTTTGCCTCGAGAAAAACAACAGACTGCTTTTCACTTCCAAAATATTCCCCCCTCCGGCACAATGAATCAATTAAGTATTTGCACAGAGGGTAGTAAATGGGATACCACCCTGGATCCTGTTGTATTTGGAGGAGATTAGTAGGATTTGAGCTGCACTTCCAGATTAGATGGCGTGAGAAATGCAGCTTGAAGGCTGAAGAGAGCGAGAGGGGGCTTGATGCCGCCGCCTCCATCTTTGCCTCAGGGGTAGCTGGTAATCCCCCCAGGCAGAGGCAATAAAACTCCTATTTCTACTGTACCTGCCAGCTGAGCATCTTAGTCTGTTCGAAACACAGGGAGCATGAAATTCCCGAGGAGCCATATCAAAGCACCAGCCCCCTTCGTTATGACATCAGAACCTTCTGAAGTCAACAAGCATGAAGGCAGACTGGAGCGCTGCTTGGGTTCACAGCCTTGAAGGGGATTCGCTGCTATTAAGGGCTATGTGGGGGGATAGCAAACAGAGGGTAAGTGGGGGAGAGAAGGATTACATCTATCACCATGCATATGTGCTCCAATCTAAAAGGCTTGCCTGCCATTTTCTGCCCCCAGCAAGTCCCCCAACTGTTATGATAGCCGAGACAGTAATAAAGGCTGTGGCGGTATCATAAACACACCATGATGCTGGGTATCAAATACTTAAGAGCCTGTGACCAAGATCTGAAGAGGAGCCCAGAGTTCTGGTAGAAATATAAACATAGTAATGGTGATAATTACAGCTGGTTGCGGCCGCGATCCATTCGTCATCTTAATAAACACGTCTTAAAGCCATAAAGTAAAGCTTAAGAGAAGGTCAGCCTATAAAGTCACAATGTTCACATTTTACCACTGAAGTAATTGCGAACATTTCAATAACTGCTCGGAATTAATAAAAGCTAGAAGGCTCTGAATCCAACATGTGCAGGTTGCATGTTCTCCCTGCGTCTGGCTTTCTCCTCACTGGGTTTATGTTGACTGCTGATTCTGAATCACCCACATAGGTGTGAATGTGATGGCTGTCTCTCTGGTTTGGGACAGGCTGGTGGTCTGCCGAGGGGGTGCCCTGCCTGTCGCCCTGTGGCTGCTGGCTGGGTTCCGGATTCAGTTTCTTTTTTCTTTTTCTAATTGTTGCCTTTATTAGATGGTGTGGCAGTGAGGGGGGGGGGGGGGGGGGGGGGGACAATCTCCCTCAAACTGGGACGAG
>VOQJ01037829.1:24197-38855 GCA_015052665.1 Apistogramma diplotaenia | reverse complement strand
CCGACCTTTTACTTGAAATGTGACTCATGATCATTGAATAGTTTGCGATTTTGCCTTTAGTTAGTTGATTATAATAAAACAGGACAAAATTTTTAGGCAAATAAACATGCTTTGTATTAACTAGAACAGTATAAGATATGCAAAAGTATAAAAAAATGAAACAATTCCCTTATTACCTTTAATTAACACACATTTGTTTAAGAAAAAGGTCACTCGTGCAAAACAAACAATAGCAACAATTTAACAAAAATATAAATATAACAATATAAATACAAAAATGTCTTCCATTGCACACAGATATCTGTAAAAAATAAAGTCAGTAGTGCAAATAAAGTGTGAACTATAATTAAAACTATAATTCAGTGTGAAAATTCGAGTAATTTTGCTGAACGGATAGAAGAGAAGCTGCAGCAAAAGAATCTATATTTTTGCCGTGGTATCGATCCGATACCGATCCTCACCTGGTATCGATACTATCGATATAAGTATCGATCCGCCCACCCCTAGTGTGAACTACCGGGGAGCTGATGGCAGCTTAGCTTCTGTCTTGTATTCCCCTGAAAACATGATTGAAATGTGGTCAGTTTCTAAAAGGCTGTAATACTGGATTCTTTCTTTAACCATCCACACAATCAGGCTGTTTACATCACTGAGACAATAAGCTATTTCAAATGACAAAACAGGAGTTTGATCAGTTACTTTAGGAAGAAGAAAATATGTTCACACCTAAAACAATATACAGAAATGATGTCTTGAGTAAAGTACATGAGATGATGCCAGTACATGGAGGTAGTATTGTATAGCATGCTGTTGTTTTGTTGTAGGTATGTCTGGGGGCTGAGGCTGAAGATAAGTTCCACATGGTGGAAGTTGAAGGCCTCACTTACGACGGGAAGACGACAAAAGTGCCCCTAGCTGTCCTGAAGCCTTCCGTCCTGCCCTCTGTGAGTCAGCACCAACACTGACACAAGTATTTAAGAGGCTGCTGGTTTAAATTAAGTTGTTTTTAAGCTCTTTTAGCCTTTACAAGAAGAGAAGCAAAAAGGAAAAGGCATTCTCTCAGAACCATAAATGCAAAGGTTTTATTGTGCTGGTAAATGCAAATAATGCAAATGGTAAAAGGTTTTGTATTGTCATTGTTGTTCCTGCTCTGTTGTTATCTAGATGAGTTTAGGTGGATTTGAAATTACACCTCCAGTCACCTTCCGTCTCCAGTCTGGTTCTGGACCGGTTCACATCAGCGGGCAGCATTTTATTAGTGAGTATTAAAGCTAAGTTTGCAGGTGAAAAATAACGAGTTTAAAGCCTGACCTTCGTGCACAGTGATGTTATATGGGGCCAAATTTCATAGCCTGATAAATCTCATCTCTTCTCCTTTAAACACTAGTTTCTTTGTTGGGTTAAAGGAACATAGAGAAAGACGCTGTTCTTGTTTGCTCTGTTAGGTGTGAAGGATTCAGATGATGAAGAGGAGGAGAACAATACGTCACCGGTGAAGCGGCCTGCAAATCTGCTGGCAGGGAAGAAACCCCCACTGGTAGTTATGGCAGCTTGTTTTTGCACTATCACAGATAAATAAATACTGTCACAGAGTTCTTAAACACCTTTGTCTCATTCTTGCACTGCTGACGTGCGCTCAGCCGACCTGAAATCGTGTTTCTGACAAAATGATGTTTGCTGTTTTTTCTAGAAAAAACTGAAGATGGATTCTGATGACGATGACGATGATGAAGAAGACAGTGATGAGGATGATGACGAGTATGAACACTTTCTTTTTCGTTCAGTTTTCCATATCGTGGTGCATATTGACAGATAACACCTTTGTCAGACAGTAGTTTCCTTGAGTTTGGCTGCAGACAACCTGCCACAGCTTTAAACCAGCTCTTTTTGTTGTAGTGATGATGACAGCGATGAAAATGATGTGAAGCCACAGAAGAATGTAGGAAAAGTGCTTAAAAAGGTGAGCCTCGTGTTTTTTGTTTTAATATGAATAACAATAAAAACTTTAGGCTCTGCATGTTAAGAATATGACAGCAGATTTGAGATGTGAGTTATGCATCATTGAGGGATACTCAATCGCAGTCCTCGAGGGCCGGTGTCCTGCAGCTTTTGGATGCAACCCTGCTGCAACACACTTGCAGGACACCGGCCCTCAGTGCGTGCTTCATCTGACCTGTGTCTTTCTGATAAGTTGCACTTAAAGCTCGGTACGAAGCATCGGCTTCTGCTTCAGGATCTCTGTAGTTCTCAGTTGGAAATTGTTTTTCCTTGCCAGCCTTTCCTGCTGATTTCCAGTCACAGTGAATGTAATCGTTTGCTGCTTTCTCCTTCAGTAAGCTTTCATAATGCTAATGGCTGAGTTCAAATTTTATTGAACTAATTATTTTTTTTAGTTGTTTGACAAAAAGAAAACACAGCAAAATAAAAGGTGTGTGTGTCCTGTAGTTCGCCTGCCTACTTCTAGGGCTTTCGTTACTGCATTCGAGAAGCACTGATCTGATAGGTTCAGATAATTTGCTACTATCTGATAAAGTCCAGTAGATGCAATAATTTTTTTTTCCAATCTGCCTTTGAAAGCTTTGGATATTTCCATATCTGGTTATTTAGTTTCAGCTTTAGTGTTTTGCATAAACAGTTACTAAATTCTTGTATATAGTTTCCATCACAGTTTCCTTGCAGTTCACGAACTTAAATTTTTGCATTGAGGTGTATTTTGCAGGAGCGCCTCTGAGCCTTTGTTGTCCACTAGATGTCAGGGTCGCCACTGGCTTTCTCTCAGTGTTTGTGTGAGGAAAGAATTTCTGAAACCCTTTTTTTTCCTTAAACCACATCAGTTAAACGTGCACTCACTGTATGCTACAGTAGCATTTCATTTGAGCAGGCCCTACCCATTCCTGCACTCACTGACCGTCCACCTCTTTGTATGAGACAAAACATGCAACTTTTTCATCCTGTTCGCTCATGTACCCACCTGTTTTCCCGGACTAAAACACAGGGTCTGTGTGGTGTAATGATCGGATTTCTCCTCTGTAATCTGCTTGAATTCTCACCGTCTCACCGACAAGACCACGCTATGTTGTGCTGTTCAAATGCACACACACACATGCATACAAAGGGACAGATGCACTTGCATAGACATGCACATTTAAACGTTGAAGTACACATATCCTATTGCATAAATGCACAAAGTCTGTAAACATATGCGTTTCATATTGGTAGTACATGAGCAGAGAATCGTGCTCTACGTACCACTCCTCAGCCATGCGTGCTCACACGCACATGCACTTCAGTTATGGGAAACATCTTCAACCATTTTTCTGAAACGCTGCATATCTTTGTCCCTCTGTCATCCCACTGTTAATATGATTGCTCCTTTTTATCGTTTCTCATGCCATTTCAGCTTTGCACCTGGCTTTTGCCTTTGAACACTTGTTTTGCATGTTACCACAATCGCTTGCAAGTGTGTGGGTGCATGTGTGTATCTGCCTCATTTTTACCTCGGTGTCTGTTTGTGATTTCTATTTTTTTTTTTTTTAAAAGCACGCTATCCAAGTGCAAACTGTGCCAGGCAAAAGATCAAAGCAGGGCAGATGCACATACCTGCGACGTGAGCGCCGATCCTCCCCTCAGGGTCAGATGACAGCTGAGCATTTCTGTCACCTGTTGATTTATTCTGTTGTCTTCTCTTCCAGTTCCTCGTGCACCCCACACCCCATTCCTTCCATGACCTTAATCCTTTTTTTCACCCTTCATGTCTTCAGCTCAATAGCAACCCTGTCTCATTCTTTAATAATGAAAGCACAAAGCTTCAGAAACCAGGGCTGGGAGCAATTATTATTATTTTTGACTGCTAATTCAGCCGTGTTTCAAGTTATATTTTACTTTCTTTTTCTTGTCAAAGCTCTGAACTTATATTTCAAAAGCACCAAATTTGGATCAAATCCTTCTTCATATTAATCTAGTTTGCTTGTTGTTCTTTGACCATATATTTTTAATGAACAGGAAACATGAGATTAGAATCACTAAGGGAGCTCAGGAGTCTTAAAAAATACCCCCTGCTTTTACGTTTCGTGCAGCAGATGTGCGCAGGATTAATAAAGTCTGTTTCACTCAGATTTACTGTATCGTTCTCCCGCATGACAAATTGCCCATTGATAGGAAAGTGTCGTTCTCTGTTTGAACACTTAGTAGTATTAATAATGGGCTGTAATAACTGTTGAGCCTGTTGAAAGACAGAAAAATGTTCCTTACCACAAGCTGCCACGTGTCACTCATCTAATCATCCGTCAGGAGTTGGTCTTTAAGCTTCCTTCCCCTGTGACGGGTCTCTCTGTAGCAACACGAGCGCTCTAAACTTGCTCCCAGAATACCGTCATAACCCCCGAACAGGAAAGAGGCAGAAGAAAGGTGTGGAGCAAAACGAGATGGTCTCAGAGGACGTCCACCTGCTAACGTGTGACAGGACGTCCGTGTTTGGCAAAATGTCGTAGATGTTTTTCATGAAAACTTTACGGTTTACAACAGTTGCAGGTTTGCACAGGTTTTAAAGCCTTTTTTGTCTGGAGGCTTTTCATCTGTAAGAATTTGTCAAACGCATGAGCAGTATTATAAACAAACCACATGTTTCCAGTGTTTCAGGGGTTAAGAGATTCAGATGGTTGGAGAAATACAACCATCATAAGAAAATGACTTAGAAAGCTTACATCTCATCTCGAGGTATTACGAGTTCCAGATACAGATTCCTTTGAGTAGACGATGATGTTGAGTTTGTCCTTCAGGAATTGATATCGTTCTCATCTAGAAAATCAGGCTCTGAGACTTCGCCGTCACGTCTATCATCTTATATCGCAGGCGTTGCCGTGGGCTATTGCATGTGTAATTGCATTGTAGCATTTGTGTCAACACAGGCAATTACACTTGTAGCCCATTCCAAGGTGAATACCAGTGATTGCAAAAAAGGCAAATGAAGGTAGTTACCAGTTTTTCGAGGTAATTACACAGGTGACCGAGAGCTGATGAGAAGAATCCAATGTAACACTTTTAGGATATTTGGGTTCTAAGTACCTGATCAGTGAGAAGTCACTAAGAAAGAAAACAACTGTCAGAACTGTGAGTGCAGTCACAGCTGATAACAGCAGAGACCATGAGCAGCATCCAGGCGTTAGAGGCCATCAGTCTGCACCAGGGATGGACGACTCCAGGCCTCCTGCAGGTTTTAGATGTGTTCCCGATCCAACACACCTGAATCACATATAGAAGTCATTAGCAGGACTCTGGAGAACTTGACTGCATACTGAGGAGGTGATTCAGATGTGTTAGATCGGGAACACTTCTAAAACCTGCAGGACACCGGCCCTCGAGGCCTGGAGTCGTCCATCCCTGGTCTGCACTGAGCCACCTGTGCTGCATTTAGTTGGTCAGAGCAGATGTCACTCAGCATTTAACAGCAGCAGTAATTAACTTTTGGTTGTGTTTAATGAGATTAACTCTTTCTGGCTGTTTTCATACATAGATTCTCCAAACTTGACCTTTCTCATGTAGAGCACACAGCAGAGTCAGTCACAGTGCCTGGGTAGAATCTGTAGGATGCACGATACAGTTTCAGACTTTGGTTAACGTGATATTTGTGTTTTCATGTGCAGCTCTGTCAGAAATGTGCAGAAAGGTTGAGGACTATAGTGTATGCATAACTAAACTGTCATATCTTTAAGCAGCGTGGCAAATTGAGCCATTTAAAGTACCAACATGTCTGTGAAATTCTGGGATGTCTTACTGGGAATGTTGTTCATTTCCTCAGAGCCCAGAGTCCTCACCCAAGAAGCCCAACAAGACTCCAGTAAAACAAAATGGGCCTGCAGGAAAAGCCTCAGGATCAGCAGTGAAACCACAGATTAAGGTCTGTAAAAGTCTCTTTGTTTATTCGTTCTTGGCTTGTGGTTATTTCAAACCCAGTTGTTTGCTGTTATACTACAGAACAGACATCAACAGTGTTTTAAGAAGGCAATGTCTAACATTTGTGCCTTTCAGGGGAATGAAAAAGTATTACATCAGCAGTTACAGCAGGCTAAAGTCAAAGGCAGTAGCTGCATTTCCAATGAAATGTTTCACGTTTCTCATAGAAACAAGTACATAAACAATGATGATGAAAGTTGGAAGTCTTACAGAAGAGTTGATAAAGACGTATATGGTTACATAATGTGTTAAAGCAGTTGAAGGAACTTTGCTAAGTAGATTTTTTTTTACATGTTCATTGTGTCCCAAAAGTAATGAACCCTTTCGAGAATAAGAGACGGATCTCCCACTCCTTATAGCAGCTTTGAATTGAAACGAGTGCGTTTATAGGCTAAGATAATTGTTTGCATTTATTGCTGTTAAAAATAAAAAAAAATGCAGCATCACCACAGGGAGAGAAAAAAAACAAAAACTTGGAAAGGCTTCCCATTCCAGAGCCAAGGAATGTGATAAATGCACGGTGCAATTAGTTCAACCTGATAGTTAATTTCTCCGATGGAATGTCTTGGACAGCCACTTCTGAAAACCTAAAGCTTGAACTCTGCCCGTCTTTAAGCAAACACACCTGACCTCTAAACAGGTTTCCTGGGGCCAGGTTTAAACCTGCGACCCTTCGGCCTGACCTCCCCATCTTAAGTTGCAGCCACCTTTGATGCCCCTCACCCCTCCGCGGCTCACACACACTTTAAGAAAAACAAATCTCTGCAGGTTTACATACTTCTTAAGGCATGTTACTGTGAAGGGAAACGCTTGGGCCGAGCCTCGGTTCAGATAAGGTGTTACGCGTCGGCATGCCGATGTTGTCTGTTTGTACGATAAAACACGACTTACGCTCACTTGCACACCCATGGGCGCATGCGAAGATTGTCGTTTCTTGTCTGACCTCTTGATGGAAAGCTTTGTGATTTTCTTTTTTTTGTCTTGTTAAACGCTAAGCCGCAGGATTACTGAAGCCCTGAAGGGAGAGCGGAGTCCCCTGAAGCACAGTATTCATGCTGTGTGGCTGAGCACAGCTTATTATGCAGTGGTTGTTGTCCGGACATAACACAGTGACTCTTGAAATGCTCTCGGGGATTATCCAACGGGCAACTGAATTGCCCGAAACCATCCCGCCGGTTTAACTTTCTTGCCTGTGGTGCTTTGAATTCTCCCATCCCCTCTCCACTTATTCACAACTGTTCCCTCTCTACCACCTCTTCACACCCCTCACTTCCTGGACACACCTTCTCCCAATTGCTCTCATTACCAGCGTTTGATGTCTGGTGCAGCTTGCGCTTCCAGATGCCCCTGAGGAGCGAGGTAGCGGGCGTGGGTGTCTGTTTTTTCTTTCCTAAATGCAGGTGACTGGTCATTAGATTGGCTTGTCAGATCTGCTGCCAGTACCACAGTTCTCACCTCTCTCAGCCCAGCATGTAGCTGCACCTTCTTGTAAAACAGGCTCGACGTGAGAACCAGCTAACTCGAGCTGTGCCGATCTGAAGTCACTTTATCTTGCAGCTGGCGTCTTGATTGATGGGTTTGGCGAAGCTGATGCCTTCGAGCACACGTCAGAGTCGTAAAGTTGTTAACTACTTCACTCAGCCTTATCCCAAAAGGGTTTGAGTCATTGTTTTAGCGACTGATTGGCATGTGTTGCAGCAGGTGCATATCTTGTTAGTGATTTAATCTCTTCTGTCAGTGTGTGATTTTACCATTTGGACCCAAAGATAGCCTAAAACACCAACTCATCGGCATACCTGTACATGCAGAGCGCTCGTAGGATCACAGTCACAGTTGTTCCGTGTGACCTGACATTTTCCCCCTGCTTGTGCCTCTGAGGTTTTCATTCCAGCAAAATGACAATTACTATCCCTGGACAGACTTGATGAGCAAAGATGTCACAACCATGTATTTGCACTCGATTGAAGATGAGAGATTGCATCAAATGATAGTGTGCTTGTGATTAAGTTCCATGTCTCGTGTCATCTGTAATCAGTGTCTGGACCAGATGAAAAAGCTTGTTGGCTTTGTGTGTTTATCAGCTGTTTCAGGTCCACAGCTGTCCCTTGGAAGTGGAGAGCTGCCCGTAAATAATAAATGCGTAGTGCATTCGCCTGGCCAAGAGCCAGAAAAAAAAGCCATTTTTGTAGTGAGGTACGTGTGTGTCAAGGTTTTGCTCAGTTTATACCTTTTAATCTCTGCTATAATAAAAGTGATCTGTCAGACTCGGGGACAGGACATTGTGGCTACACATGCATCTGACTGATTACAACATTTTGTGTCTGGTATGTGGAGAGTTTCTCTTGGAAGACCTGATACTTTGTGCATAGCAAGATGTAACATGTTATACATTTTCATATATATAATTTTAAATTCAGCATATTTTAATTTGGTGTGTTATCTAATATGAAAGCAAAGTTTGAACTAGCAAACTGCTAAAATTTGATACGCAGACCTACATATAATGACTGGTAGTTCCAGTATTTAATGACACCACACTTTAGTGATTTCTGTCATTATTACAGCAGCAGAAAATAGCAGCAACCAAGCAGACATAGAGTTGGTTGAGCCTGGAGTGGGTATAGGTGCATTTATGTGCTGTCCTCTTTCAGATGTGTCTCTGGCTATCAATGAAACCCTGCAATTTCACTGGATTCCACACTGGCTTTGCATGTAGGGACAAGCTCTGTGGCTTGCATAACAGGCAGTAACAGAGTGTGGTGCATGTTTTTGTTGTCACATTCAGACACTTGCTAGTTGAGGACCTCTGAGTCCTTGACTGCCCAGGTCTGGACACACCTATTGGCCTAGCAGTTCAGTGCTCATGCTTCCCTCACCCTCAGCACAGAGGAGTCTTTGTGTTTTCAGATAACACTTTTACTGTTACAAAAAGGCTTCTTGTGATAATTTTGTTTGATACATGACCGTTGATACCTTTATATAGTACTGTGCAAAGGTCTTGAGCTGCTTTCTGCTCTTTCTGAAGACCTTTCAAGGGTTTCCTGTGGACATTGGCTGCTTTGTCACTAATTTTCAGTCCTAAAACTGTCCATACCAGATAAACAGTGACTATTAAGAAGCCATTTTAAAAGAGGGAATGGGAGACAGGGCTGAGGTGTGCCAAGTTACATAAGAACTGTTCTGGACTTCAAATTATTGTTAATATGTACAGAGGAGGCCAGGAGAAAGGTGCAGCATATGTAAAACATGGTGGAGGCTCTGTCATGGTGTGGGACTGCAGTTCAAGTGGTGTTGGTGCTCTTTAAAAAAATGATGGATTTACAAATGGTGAAATATACCATCAGATTTTGATCCACCATCTGATTGCAGCTTCATTTGTCAGCACGGCAAAGATCCCAGACTCATTTACAGTGCAGTAAAAACATACCTGAGACAAACACAGGGGGCTGGTCTCCCCAAAGACCTGAATGGATGTGGGGCCATCCTGACAGTATGAAACACGAGGCAGCCAACATGTATTCCTGGAGATTACTTAAAGGAAACCTGCCTGAGAGTTCAGGCTGTGTGGAAGTGGAAGGATGATCACATCAAATATCGACTTCCAAACTAATCAGAAATGAACAAACTCTATTTGTGATGTATTCCATTCCCATTCATGTTTACACGTTTCAGTAAATCGTTTCCCATTTTCCTCAGGAAATATGAAGAAATGAGAGGTGGCTCAAGACTTTTTCACAGTACTGTATGTTGGACAGAAAATATGTTGTTGACTCGTTCAAGTCAATAATTTGATCTTAGTCTTTTACTGAAAACAACCATAAAAGAAATGGTTACATTTTTTCTGTTTATTCCATCATTAGAACTTTTCTTGAATGGAAAACACTCGACAGTCTCACCGGAGAGTCGGGGCTTGCCCTCTCCTGCTTGCAGACAATAAAAACATAATTTGTACCTGATGTATTTGTGAAAAAAAGAGATGGTGTGATTAGGCTAGAATTTGTTGTCTTCTCTAATGCTTTTATCCTCTTCCAGCTGGTTGCCCATGCCAAGCCTGTAAACACACTGAGATTAAAGTGGGTCACGTCAGGGCTTTCGCCCAGGCCGGCCCGTTGGTCAGCACATTCATTCATCAGCACTGTGTTGAGTTCATCTTAGAAAAATCTAACTGATGACAAGAACTGAACCTGAGTTACAGATGAAATGCTGTGGCTTAACAGAATACAATAGAATGCCTTTCTTCTCATTATACAGCTGCACAATGAGTATAATTCAATAATTTGACATATCAGTGTCTCATCTAGCTGATGTGTTTTTCTAGACACCTGCCACAGGGAAAGACAAACCTCTGCCTGGCCCGTCTAAACCTCTGACTGAGATTAAGAGCAAGTTGTCAGCTGCAGCCAAGGAGGTAAGGTTGTTATCCGTTCTCTGAGAAGGATCCTTCTTAATTCAATGACTGTTAAGATGACGATCTAACGGTCCTTTTCTTCAGGGAAAGCCGCTTCCGAAGACGGAGCCGAAGTTCGAGAATTACTTAAAAAGTGCTTTTAAAATCTCCGACAAACAAGTAAGTAATGCATTCACAGCGCTGATTATGAAGGCCAGAGGTTTTCTCTTTCTGTTAAAGACGACCTGTTGTGCTCATTTCCAACTCCATGTATTTCTTCCTGGACTCTGCTGGAGTAGTTTCGCATGACTCACAGTTCAAAGTAATCTTTATCGAATGTTGTGGACCTTGGTGCAGCCCCTTCAGTTCACCGACTTTCTGGAAGGAGCTTCTTTGGCTTCCTTCACTCTCGCTTTAAGCCAGCTGCTGTCTGATCAGCTGTGCGTACAGTATGAACAGGTGAGGGAGGCCTCTGTGTGCCTGAGATGAGCTTATAAAGGGATAGTGTTCCCCCTTTAAGTTGTTACATGTTTAGCTTTTATATTACATGCGCGACTTTGACCATATTTGTCTCATGCACTCTCCCCCGAGTGTGATTGTTTGCTGTCAGACTTCTGGAAACACTCCTTCAGGTGCAGAGTGTTAGCAGTCAGCGGCACATTTACACCCAGCCTCATTTTACCTTTAAGAGCTCCTTGCTGTGCTCCATAACCAGGCATACATCAGTCTTCCTCTCACTGTCCTCGTAGCTTTTTCTGCCCAGCGTTCCGCTAACGTCTCCCCGGCACAGTGTGTACTCTTTGAATTATATTCACACTGTGTCGGTGGGCTCTTACAAGATGGATTTGGGAGTACACCTGCCAAGGCAGACTTTCTCCGTGATTTAATGGAGTGTGTCTTTTGTAGCCCTAATGAAGGGACTGGTGGTATGTGCGTGGTACCAGCCTTCCTCGCATCCAAGGCCTTTGACCAAATGCAGGACTTAAATCTTTTCTAATGCGGCTTCTGTCATTTCAGAAGAAAAACAACATCCCCTGCACATTATTTTGCAAAGCATGAATTTATCACCCCAAACCCTTAGATGATCACTGCAGACTTAATGATTCTGGGCAGCGTGTCAGATAGTGAAGCTGTGTTTTCTGTAACAGGCGTCTGTAACATGGCGATCACTTGAACTGAGCTATTTGAGCGTTCGTATGTGATTGCTTCGCGGCGTTTAAATAATAACTGTACAGTTCTGAGAGCAGGTGAAAGCTCTTTAGAGCAGCACATGGGCTGGGTAGACAAGGGAAAGAGTGGGGGTGGAGTTGGGTCAGCGAGAGCTTGTTGATCCCAGTGTGTAGAAACATCTGTGGAAGTGCTTTGGTTTCATCAGCCAAGGCTGAGAGCTGTCAGACCTGGAGCACCTAGTCATATACTCTGGTATGTAATGCTGCCCCCACCCAGCCCCTCGTCGTTCCCCAGCAGCCCCATCCAAGCTCGGCGTTCCCACAGCCGAGACACACAAAAGCATGTTGTAGTAAAAGTGAGTCATGTGTCTCATGCTGTATAGCACTTCATTTGGATAATTCTCTTATTTTGCTGTTATTCCTCTTTTCCTTCACCTTCCACAGGTGGTCAAGGATCTTTGGAGTTTTGTGCAAACACTGAAGACTGAGAAGAAGTAACACACACGTACGTTGAAGCATTTGTATGTTTTGCATCCTGCAAGGCATTTAAAGGCACAGTTGGCGAGATTTCCTACCCGGGCTCATCCTGTCAGAACTGCTAAGGACTAAAATCAGGCGGACTAAGTGCTGAAAAATGGTAAAGCCATCAATGCATAGATTTAGATGTCAATATTTTGTGTCATTTTTTTTCCCCTCTAGATGCAAAGCACTTCTCGGGGCCGGTTCTTTCACAGACTCGCTCAGTCATGTTTAGCAGACTAGATTTATCACAAGGGGAAACCTCCTGTAGCCTCCTGCTACACCAGGAAAGGAAAAGCTTCTAAAACTTACACTACCTGCAGGTTTATGTAGCAGCTGTGTGTTACTGAATGTGTAAGTATTTAACACCCAAAACAGGCCAACTTAAGCTAGTTAGCAGCTGCTAATTCTTTAGTTCGCCCTCTTGGCAAAACAGTATTATTTTCATGCCACCAGAAGGACACGCCAAACACGAGTACGCTCAATCAAAAGTTTTTAAAAAGCTGCAGCTGGTGTAACTGACACGATACAGAAGCTATTCCTTTCTTTGCCTATAGGTGGTGATAGCCTCATTAAGCGTCCCGTTTTCTTCGTGTACTGAAGAAGATGCCGGTTGTCGGGTTGAACTTAACCGATTCTGTGATTGTGAAAGTGTGAGCGATTGGTTCGAGGTGCTTCACATCTGTGTGTCATGTTAAGTCAATGTTGCAATAGGAGATATTGCAGAATGTGCCTTTAAATATCTCTACTGTAAACGGAGATAAATCAGAGTCCCGATGTGTGAAATTGAGCAGCGCATTCGTGGGTGGTCGAGACAGCTGATTAAAGAAGCCCGTTTCTTAATTGGACAATTTTCTATCATCAGCCAGTGACAGTAAGTGCTGTTTTATTATTTCAGCTTTTCTGCAGTTAAAAAGCATTTGAGCTTGTGAACTTGTGTAGAATGCTATCCAACTTTATTTAAACCTCCACTGTACAAGTCATTTATTTTATAGTCGAGTTCAGTCATTCTAATATAATAACAGCAGTTATAGTTTTTAACAGCTTGTTCAGCAAAACCAAAATGTTTTTTTTTCTCCCAACAAAAATTAAATAAAAAGGCAAAAATTACAGATTTTACAAAAATAAATGCATAAAAAAACACAAGGCAGAAATGGTGAATGCATAACTGCTGTAACTGGAGAAAGTTATTAAAATACAGCTGAAAATCATCAGCCTTCGTGTTACCTGTTGTGTGATGGAATCTATAAAAGCAGCGCAGGTGCATCAAATGTTTAATGTACATTTCATACAAAAGCAGAACAGATTTCTAAGTCCAGGAGTATATTAGCTCTACCACTGTTTTAATGCATTAAAACAGATTACAAGCATATTAATAATGAGGTATCACATCAGAGTAACATGACATCACCATAAAGAACTCAATTCTAATTGTTTGCACTCGTATATCAGTGCTCTGATGACAGCAACCATTCGTTCACGCTGGGCTTATGATGTGTTTCTTTTTCCATATAATATGAAAATGTTCTCCATCTTTAACCTGTTAAATTGATCTGTTTTTAAATCCCTTTGATATTAAATCTATCACTCCAGTTTTCTCAGAAGTTGCTCCTATAATTTACCTAAATGTAATTATTAATTGTTACTGATGGTTTCTTTATAGTGAGGTTTCAGTAGCAGCGGGTTTCCAGAATGAATTATCTCTTTTGCTTGGCACGTGTTTGTGAATGATTGTTTGAAATACTTCTATCATATCAGACCCAACGTTTTGTTGTGTAAATATATTTCTTGCTTTTATTTCCAAGGCCGGCAGCTGAACTGTTGCATTTTAGGTTTTATCCTGCCCTTTTTAGCTGGTTTCATAGAGTCGATGTGTTGTTTTAGTCTGAAATCTTGTGTTCTAGTATAAAATCCCTTTTGAACAAATCTTGAACACTGTTCTGTTTTTGCTGGTGACCTTTCGTTTCACCCCTGCTGTAAGTCAGTCTGTCATTTTTCTTGATCTGTGATGAAACCAGGACCTTTAAACAAGTCCAAATGCGAAGGCGATTGTTATTTGTTGATACCTGATGCATGTTTAAGGCTCATTATTTTTAATAATTTTTCTAACAACAAACATCTGGTTTATTTTGGCTTTAAAAATATATAAGGGATGTTAAGGGCAAATACTTTGTAGTTGAGTTCTCCTTTTTTGGCAGTACATGATGAGCAGGTGATACATGTATCGCTTTGCTAAGTGAGCTTTGATCCGGACCATATAATGGCAAGTCGCTGAATTTAGAAGAACATTAAAAACCTGTCATTACATTTTCTTGACTTTTCAGTCTTTTTCTGTACATTTTTCTTATCCTAATTATCCAAATGATCAGCTTTTTTTCCTGTGACATGAAATACGAGCTGTAAGTCGGTGCACATCTTCGGTTTGACTGGATTAAAAACAAAGCTACGTAAAATTGTAATATATTGTGTGATGCAGTCAAGTCTGATTTGTAATGAGGTGTCTTGGCCGAGTCTTTGTTAAAAGAAAATGCATCTTGCCCTACATTTCCTGCATCTGACAGAGTTGCTTGGTAACGAGGATATTCAGTCATGGTTTGTTGAGAGTACTTTTTTGTACCTACATGTAACATT
>VOQJ01037829.1:0-16654 GCA_015052665.1 Apistogramma diplotaenia | reverse complement strand
ATGTGTAAGTCAATTGTAAAGGTAGATACACTTAAATAAACCCCCCCCCCCCCCAAAAAAAAAAGAAAAAAAAGAAGCAGTCACCTCTTTTCCTGTCAGGATTCGTGAACTCTCTGGCATTATAATTTAATACTGTGAAAAGTAAACAGATCTATTTATAACTGTTTCTGTTGTGCATACTCACTCATAAACGCAGTGCTCCATCACCGTCTTCACGCCACGTGGATTTTTTTCGTGCTAAAGTTTGTTCTTGGCATTTATGATATGTGGGGGAGGACACGGTGGGGGCTGTACGAGTGTTTTTAATTCATGGACTGGGAATACTTCAGGGAAGCAGACACTGGAGGAAGTTACTGTGTAAATTAAAGGAGGACGTGGGGGCGTTTATCATCACATCGTCTTCCCATAAGCAAAGCCAGGCCTAGTAAAACAGGCCCAGTTGATGCAGCAATAGGACATGCGGTTATTAATACAGAAGAGGGAGGTGCGCTCACCTCGACATGCGCCAACACGCGAGCACATTACCTTTACGACTGCTATGGCAAAGATGCGAGCTGCATTCCTCTGCCCACAAACTGGGAGCTTTCTTCCCCTCATGCAGTCGAGAGGCTTCTGACAGTTCCTCTGCAGGAGGAATCGGAGGGCCGTGAAAGACAACCTCAACTTTGTGCTGTATCTCACATATTCACTCAGCTCTCTCTTTTAAAGAGGTTTTGTTTACTTTCCCATTTTCCATAAATTCGGACACGATACCGAATCTGGATAGATATCCGGCGTGCTGCACTTTGAACTCCGCCGGCCTGCATGCGAGGGTAATGGTTACTGCTCTTTGGAAGGCGAAAATTTCCAGCAACTTTCCAAATTCTATATGACTCAGTTTTATGTTTGCTTTTGAGAAGTCTGGACACGTTTTCCACACTACAAAGCTCATCACACGAGCACAAGACGTCCTCGGCACGATCGAGCTCATAGAGAAGCTGCAGCTTAATCACATGTAGCAGCTGAGCCAGGCTTTAAAATCTGCACTTTGAGACACTTGTCACTCTAAAAAAAAAAAAAAAGCAACACATTGTTTGCTGTTTAAGATGAAGAGCTGTCACATGGAAGGCCAGCCCACAACCACGTGGAAACTGATGATGTCAAAATAGTTTTTACTGTCCAGTCTGAAGTCACAAGGAGCCATTTTGGCTCTCCTGCTTCTTGCCGTCTCAGTTTGTATTTCCTCTTAAATTTTGAAGGAAGTTCTGAGAGCCATCGCCTACAGCTTTGCTCTTAAATGATTAACATTTCCATTATTTCTGGTTATGCCCCAACCTGTTTCACCAACACCATTATTAGCTCTGCCTTTAAAAACTTTGACCTCTTTGCTTTAAGCGTCTAGTAAAAGCCAAGAATACATTTGTGGTGAAGCGGAGTGATCCGACTGACAGCTGGGTGGGCAGTGGGCACACACATGTGGGCTTGTGCACATACATGAGTTCAACCTTGATGTCTTTTGCTTGTTGAGAACTGAAGTTCTTAGATTTGGCTCAGTTTTCAGATAAGTCCCATTTCCATTGCAGCCCCTGTGACTCTGGAGGCTGTGCAGGAAGGGGCATCAGGTATGGACAGACTGACAAACATCTCTGTGTTTGTGCCTCATTGTGATCATTTTCATTGTGCTTTCTGACCATTTTTGGCTTCTTTCTTTAGAATAACACAAGTGGAGCCTGACTGCCTGCAGCCCTCAGCCGGTGCCCACTATGATTATTCAGTAATCCTTCAGTTCTCCTGGATGAGAAAACTACCAAAGAGCAGAAGGTCCACATCTCAAGGTACTAATCATGGCCGTGCACGCCTTTGCAGATCATCAGCATGCTGTAGTTGGTTACTGTAACCAGGGAGCAGTGTCAGAGGTATGTGGAACCACCAGTGTGTGGGCTGCCCTGAACATTGCTGTCACTCGCGTTCCTGCTCAGAGCCACCTTTCAACCAATCAGCATGCCACCACGCATGCTGGTATCCACATCTGGCTACACAGGGCTGGTTTCTGTAGACGACTGATTAGCCTACCTTGGCTCATATTCTCATTGCTGTGTTGAAATCGGTTCTGACTTAAGTTGTGGTAAGTTTGGTCAGAAAAGTAGTCCCCAATGCTCTCAGGGTTAAGACGGTGTCTAAGTCACTTTCTCAGACTCTTTTGGCTTACTGGGAGTCTTCGGTGTAGTTAAGGTGGGGGAGTTGGCTGAACAGTGTGCAGGAAGAGGCCCATTTGATGCCAGGAGTGCTCCAGAATATCAGCGGCTGCCCACTCGCACTATCCGTTACCAAACCGGCTTTGTAGCAGAGAGCTGAAGACGGGCTAATGTGGCTGTGTCAGACATCTTTGTCCTTACATGTGCCTCTGCTGCGTCAGTGCTGCAGTGCACATGTGGGAACAGGAACAGGAAGTGAATGGACGGACTGTCACATCTGTTTTGAGTTCAAGATAAACGTCAAATAAGCATCTGAGCAGTCACTGAGTGGCGATTTAAATCTGTATGAGTGAAACTGAACGACATGTTTAACGTTTATTTGCAGCCTTCATGAATGCTAGTTGCTAAATAGCTCCACTCAGTGTTATACAAGTGATTCAATTATTACCAAGTTACAGGATGCAATATGAATAATGGCTAAAGGTGTGAAAATATTGTATGACTAACATTATTATGATGATTCTTGCTTTAACGTTTTAAATGTACCTTTAATATTAATTTATCACCACGTCACACTTTCACGCTACTGAATTTACATTTATCTGTTTCACATGCGCTTATCTGTCCAGGATCAGTCCAACAGCAGCCCGAGGCAGGCCTTTTATCAGATATCTGACAGACAAGCCTCATTCACAATAATAAGGTTCAACAAGGTAATTTGTCAGTCCCCAAACTTCAAAAAGCTGATAACGATAATGACTTCAGCCCCCGAGCTCTGTGAGGCCGTTACGAACCCTGTGTGTTGTCTCATCTGACATCTTTCACAGCTCCACAGTAGATTCACTGTAGCAAAGTGAAGACTTCCCATTCTGTATGTAAAGCGAGATGTTTGTAGTGACTGATTGTTTTAGTCTCTCAGGACAGAGAGCGGCACTAACTATGAATGAAGTCGACTGAAATTTGCATGAAGTAGAAGGTAACAGACGACAGATAGTAACAAATCCATTTTACTGGTTACTTTATTTCAGACACTTAATTAAGTCCCAAAATTGACAGATAAAAGAGCACGAATGTGATTTATCTCACAGATAAAGGAGACACCACACTAAGAGCTGAAAGTGCCTCTCAAACCTAAAACAGACCTTCAAACACACACACACACACACACACACACACACACACACACACACACACACACACACACACACACACACACGCTCACTCCACAGTGTGTCCTTCTACACACAGGTGAGAGAGGCCACAGAGCTGTGAGCAATTATAATTTGAAAAGTGGTTTCAGAGGAAGGATGGCTTGTAGGTGGCAGCACTATATCCCCCGTTCTTTGTCTGAGATGAGCTAATGCATTTCTTGACCTGCAGCACACTTTAACCAGCACTAACCTGATTAACTGGTTTAACTTTTTTTTACTTTCCTCGTGTGTTTGTCTGTCTTGCGTGACACCGACAGACAAACTGTGAGCGTAATAAAAACCGACTACCAGCCCTGAACCCAATTACCCGCCTGGCTGTTAATCACATTAGCTTTATTTTAACATTTAAAAAGTGTTAGCGTATTCAAATCTGCACGATCACGTCAGGCTGTGCTTTTGCAGCTTGCATGCATTCACAGTGCTGCAGGACTGCAGTGCACAAACAATGCACCGAGCAAACAGGACGAATCAGGATTTTATGATTCATAAATGAATTGACGTTACTCTGAGTTTGAATAATCGCTGTAACTGATGCAGAAATGACCCATCTGCAGAGTTCAGTGATATCTCAGTGAGACGGCATCAGTCATACTTTATCTTTCATTCAGCGTCAGATGATGCAATACATCATATATTTGTTGCAAGAGCACAAACTTTAGCTATATCAAAGATGGTTGGGTGTGGATGAGTCCAGCCTCTTTCTCAGTGGGTGGAGGTACCAGTCTGTCTTCCTTCTGTACATCTTACATCTGGAATGGGTACCCCCCCCCCCCATCCCAAATAACATCTGCAGCTAAAAAGCCAGACAGGTAGTTAGAGTTGATTGGTCATGGATGGATTTTCTCTCACTCTTTCTGCTCTCTCCCTGCTTTTTTCTTCCACTCTGAAAAGCCCAGAGGCTAGTATTTCACTGATTACAGAGTCACTCCATTTGAATGGTCGTTTGTGCATTGTCAGAACAAAGGGGCCAGCGGCCTCTGAAGAGGTGCTAGACAGGGGAATGGATTGGGCTCAGCGATTAGGATGAGTGGAGCTGCAGGTTCAGGCTAGCTTACCGCAGCAGAGGCTCCACTTCAGCTGCTGAGGATTTTGTGACCGGGAACAGAGGACGTGGAGGCAGCAGCTGCATTTCAGCGCACGGCATAACGAAGCTCCACACTTTAAAAAGTCTGTGATGCAGAATTTTACTGCTAACAATGTTAGCCTCCAAGTTACAAAGCAGAAAGCATCAGCTGTCCTGAGTGCTAGAAACTGGGAAACATGGTTGTTTTATGAAAGCAAATAATATATTCTTCTGATATTTTGAAGGGAAACCTGATATATCCTCTGCATTGTGTTTGCACATTAAAAACTGTTGCATTATACAACAGGAAAGGTGAAGGTAGGTGGTCTAAGTGGATTCTGGAAATTGAAGTATATCAAATTTAATCCCTCTTGTCAGTTGTGGATTTTTTCATGAAGTCCAGCTTTAAAACATTTTTTTAAATATGTAAAAACTGCTTTAACTGCAAGTGCAGAGTTAATATTATTCTAAAAGGCCTTGAACCTGGCAGGGTTACCACAGCAGACCAGTTACACCTGGGCTTTTTTTTTTTAACACGACGCAGTAATGAGATAAATGTTAGTCTGACAGGTTTCCCCTCTGAGCGCTCACTCAGTCCATCCCCAAACCCGCCCAGCTTGAAGGTAATGAGTTTAAATCAAAGTCCACATCACATTATGAGGGTGAGTTCGGGTCACACTCTTGGTGGGCTTTAACATCCTTTTGATTTGAGAATATCACCTTTTCAAAGCTGTTTCAAAGCAAATTTTTAATTTGCTTAGTCCTTGTCTCTTTAATGGCGTCTATAAATTGCCGTCCATCAAAGGTTCAGGATTCATTTAAGCACCGCGGGGGGGAGGGGGGGCTAAGTGTTTTTAGTAGCTGTCAAATAACCACACGTTCTGTGTGAATGAGTCAACCCGGCCAGTTTGTGAGTCTCTAAGCAATTTTATGCCACATTACAAACAAGCAGCCCCTTAATTCAGTAATTGTGGCCATCCAAGAAAACAGTTTTGAGGTTTTTTCAATTCAGGGAGGAAAAAAAAAAATTAAAGAGCTGACAAGAAACACTTACATCATTTAACTTCCCAAAACTTTCAGCACTAGTCCACCCAGCTCTGAAGGCTTATTATGTCATTAAAGCACTCATATTGTTCAGCGAAAGTCTGCGAACACAAACACGACTTTTTGATTACCTTTGCTTGTCCAAGGGAGTTGACATTTATCTGTCAAACGCGAGCCAGAAACTCGGAGCACATGAGTTCTGTCGGCTGATTGTTATTCACTTGTAGCGCTGTGACACATTCTGGCAGTTTCTCTTTACTAGGCAATGGCGAAAGAATTCATCCAGGCATGAATAGTTTAGTGAGGTCTTCGAAACGCATGTAGTCACAGAAGGATGTAGCATATGTTAGCAACTAGCAAGAAGAAAGCCCGAACTTGTGTTTATGATTTTGGACAACTTTAGACTCCCTGCTGGATCACTTTGGAGCAAATCATCATTAATGTCAAACAGGCGACCAAAGCTAATGGAAATAATAATACCTTCGACTTGTAATGCGGTGCTTCATTTTAACCCTTACCTTCCACCGCCTGCACCCAAATTCTTGTGCGCTTCCCTCCGAGGCGAAATGTAAATGGTCCTTAATGACTCCGTGCAAACAATGTGTGACGGGGGACAAATTACTAAAGCACTTCTTTTTTTCCTCCTCCTGCTTCTTCAGGTGATACTTGAAAGGTCTGTGAGGCAGAGCTCCCTGAACCCTCCCTCCTCTGGCTCCTTTCTCTGTCACCCTCCACAATGTCAAGGTGTCGCGACCCCTTTATGACCCGGACCCACGTAGCAATTGGACTTTGGGTAACCAGCAGCAGGGCATGATCAGCAGTGTGAAAAAGGATGTTTGTGTGTGTGTGTGTGTGTGCAGAGGCGGGGGTAGGGTCAGCATGTACTAATGGGGTGAGGCTGAGTTTTAGGGAGATGAGAGGAAGGGGGCCGTCCCATTTAGGTCTCACATGCTTGTCGGCCTGTGACTTCTATTTTAAAAAAGGCTTCTGGGTGGCTTATATGAGTCAGTGGTCACCCCTCAGCATCAATCGCTTCACCTTGGGCACTGAATGGGACACATGCACCCCCTCAACACACACCACAACTGCTGACCCCTCCTTCGTGGCCCGGGTACCCCTCCTTTCCTTTAAGTCAATATGTCCGTGTCAGAGATGAAAGTGCAAAGTGGGAGGGACGCGGAGGGGGTCCTGACACTAATGTAGTACATTGGGCTTCACTTACTGATCTGCCAAGTTCTTTTATCAAGCCTTAAATGCCTGCTAGGTTCCTTTGAACTGCTGAGCGCTCGCCCGCCCTCAGATGCCTCCTCTTTTAGCTTCAATGAGATATCCTCGGTGACATTCCCACAGTCTCGTTGCTGCAGACAGACACGCATAACTGCACGGAAGCGGCGAGGTTCAAATTCAAAGGCTCGAGAGGACTCTGGGAGTCGTCTAAGTAACATCATCGCCGCTTTGTAGCTCCACGCTAAAAAGTTCTATTTATTTTCATAAAAATTGAAACAGCAGTGACAAATGTGGCTGCAGAGGATTCAGTCATTCAGTCATTTCAGGCACCAGAGTCTGTGGCTTCAAAGCACTTTCATTGGCTGCCGAGCACAGCAAGCAGGTAAACTAAGACCTTTAACTTGCTTGCTTGTTTTTTCTCACTCCCTCTCTCTTTTCAGCTAATCTGTGTGGGTAACCTTATCCCAACTCTTCAGTGGTTGCCCCCCCCCCCTCCAAACCTCATGAACTGAACTGAAACTTTCCTCCTCATTCACAAAGCTCTCTCTTGTTACACGTTTCCAGCATCAGCCCACATTGACCGATTTTCATGGTTTTATTCGGATTTTTTATTTCGTTTGGTATCAGCACACTTTTTTTTTTTTCTGATCAACTTTGTTGGTTCAAGGTAAATTCAAGCACACGCGCGCTGATTAAAAACCACATCCTAGTGCTGCATACGCTTCCTTTGATCCTCCAGAGCAGCTCTGACCTGGTGGGGCATTAACACATGCTCTCTGGGGTTGTTCTTCAGCGTCTGGCTCTGGGGCACTGGCAGTGCCTCCATGGCTCTGGGGCACTGGCAGTGCCTCCATGGCTCTGGGACACAGGCAGTGCCTCCATGGCTCTGGGGCACTGGCAGTGCCTCCATGGCTCTGGGGCACTGGCAGTGCCTCCATGGCTCTGGGGCACTGGCAGTGCCTCCATGGCTCTGGGGCACAGGCAGTGCCTCCATGGCTCTGGGGCACTGGCAGTGCCTCCATGGCTCTGGGGCACTGGCAGTGCCTCCATGGCTCTGGGGCACTGGCAGTGCCTCCATGGCTCTGGGGCACTGGCAGTGCCTCCATGGCTCTGGCCTGTTCTGGCTCATTCAGCAGAGGCTCAGTCTGATTGGGAAGTTTGGGTCACATCTTAGTGTCTTTCTCGGACCGTTCCTGAGCAGTTGTTGCAGTGAGGTGATGTGCATCGTCGCTGCCATAAGAGTGCTGTTACCATGGGGGGGTGTCCTTAATCTGCAACAAGCTTTAGATATTAAAGTCACATCCACATGAATTAAAAAAAACAGTTATTGTTATTAATGACACCTGTCAGTGGTTTTAATGTTGTGGCTGATCTCACCTGCCTCCAGTAGGATCTTTGAGTGGGTTTTAATATCTCACTAAAAATTAAAAGAAACATTTCAAAATTCAAATGTGAAATATTTTCATCCCAACTATTGCTAATTAAACAAAACAGTAAATACATTTTTGCTTTGCAGTTTTAAGTCTGCATCAAGTTTTTTGGATCTGGATCCTCGAGCGTTATTTCACTTTAATGCAAAAGTTGCATAAAAGCACAAGAAGAAAGAGTAAAATATTAAATTCTATTTTGCAAATAAAACTTTAGGCACCTTAGAAAAAAATTTATTTGGGCTCACTTTAACTTTTTTGTTCTATATATTATTATTATTTGATTCCTGTAACTGGTCAGCAGCTGAAATGATTGCTAGAGCAGACAAGTGCATCACTGCCAAACCATCACAGAGTTGGCTTGTGGCCAGAGCTTATTCCCATACTTGTAACACTGATGAAATGATAAAAGTCCCCTGAAAAAGGGGCCTTCCCTTTTGCTGAGAGCTAAGCAAAGCTTTCTCCTCCTTGTGCCTCACAGGTGGCCACATCCAAGCCTTCTGCTCTCATCCCTCAGCTGTAAATTTACGGTCATGCTCTGAGAAGTTTGTCGCAAACATGTGCTTAAGAGGCAGCGAGTGAGTCCACAGTTCTGGCTCTATCACAGCCGGTGCGGTAACGTCTGCTTATCATCCTGTGTTTAAATCAGCCGTCAGGTGCCTTCATTTCTGACCTTTGTATCAGTGAGCAGCAGCTATTGTTTGATCAAACAATCCCAAAGCCCTTTATTTCTAAGGAAATAATCTAATTATCTTTCAGGATAATTACTATTTGCTCAATTTTTTGGTGATTTCCCTCCCTGAGGCGGACAAGACTAAATTAGTCATGCTTTAAATTACATTGTACATCAGGTGTGTTAGAGGGATTTGTACAGTGCACTGTGGTTGACAGGATCAAGGAGTCTTGTTAGGCAGAAAGCCATAAATCACCGGATAAACCCACATTATCCATGCACTTGCCAGGAAGATAAAGGCTTTGCAAAACTCCTAAACACCATATATTTTAAATAAAAGAGATTGATATTTTACTGATAGCATCCTGACCTTTTTCTGCAGTTTTGCCGTCTTGAATTATAAGCCGGAGCTCTTAGTTAAACACTCATTTTCAGTTCCCACTGAACTAGCTGCAGGGGAGCCTTTGAATTTCCCAGCATGGGGAGTTATGTATGTGATCATTTAGAATCATTTTGAATATCAATGGGAGAAGAATCCCGAGGACCCAGTTTTAATGGGACAATAAGAGGCAGCCACAAAGGTTTTCTCTTTTTTTTAAAGGCAGCATGCAGAGATGGACTCGCGTTACTGCTACCAGCTCTGGAGCAAGCCGCTCACAAACACATTCGCACCTCTCTTTCATTTAAATGCGGGGTAAGTTATAGCACATTACTGAAAAAAATTCGAGACGACCTGCATGTGAATGCTGTCTGGGAGAGCCAGGCCAATACACAACCAGCCGCAGTCTAAAAGTCACAAATTACCCAGAGAACAACAGTTTCTGTAGCCCTCCCAGCACCCCATCGCTTTTTTCCACTAATACTACTGATATTAATCGATACAAAATTAGTCGACTTTCCTTAATATTAAATTAAATTCAATCGAAAGTGTCACTGAGATGAGGATCTTTTATATTTGGCTGTCAGATCAGATTATTGTTGTCCATGTTGGAATACACATTCAAATTGTGAAAAATACAAATTTAAACTAAATCAAAAAGCGCCAAATAAATCTGTTCAAGTTCTTTGCGAAACGCTTCGCCCACCGAGCAGGAAAAAAACGCTCCCCAAGCTGATGGTCTCTCCAAGATTACCCTATCAGGTGCTAACCGCTGACATGTTTCCACCCACCAACAACAAAAAAGCCTCTCTGTGCCCAAATCTCAAGCCGCAGACGCACAAACACCACTGACAGGCACTGCTGCGCCATCCTCAGCTCCCGAACCTCTCCAGGGATCCGCTTCTGTTGCTACCGCTACGATTCCGCAAAACTTTTTTTAAAGAGCAAAAATATATAATATATATTAAGCGTGGATAAGTTTGTCCTCCCATATTAAAGGACTTCTTTTTGGTGGACGGCTGTTTATCGCCGCTTTCTTTTTACACTCTTGCAGGTAGAATAAATGACCGATGCAAGGTGTAGAAATGCACTGCAGGTACGGCCGCAGCTGAGAAGCATGTGGTCTCTGGAGGAGCAGGCTTGAGTTGGTGGGTTAACTTAGTTGTCGCAAAACTAAAAGGATAATTTTTAGAGTGGTATTTTTCTGGAGAGACCGAATTCTGATTTCCAGGCTTGGCACAGACTTGCGGAGACGCTGCGTTTTTTTTTTCTTTTTTCGGGAAGTGGATGAGACTGAGCAGAGAAGAAATAATCTTCTGGATAATTTCCCCGACAAGGAAGCACCCAATGTTGTACTCCGTAACTCTGCCGCTGTTGTCCCGTCAACTGTCCTTACACTGGGATCCGATCTCCTACTTACCCCCGGAGTTGTGTGCGTAAAATACGCGCAGGGGTGCGAAACGGAGCGAGAGAGGGGGCGATTTCGCCGACCTTTCCTGAGGCTAAATCTGTGGAAGCAGATGTATTTCAGCTGTATTTCTGCAAGTCAAGATGTCTCTGCTGCCTTCGAGGTTCATATACCTGTAAGTCTTCCACCTCTCCGTTTGCTTTTGCACCCAAACTCTTGCATTCTTACCAATAGAAGTCGCCAAAAGCTTCATATTTCTGCACTGCTGTCATCCAGGTAGGCAGCGTTTATTTTTCAGGTAATTGCCTGTGTGATTAACTCCCGTCTTCCCTTCTCTCTCCTTCTCTTCACGTAGGTGTTTACATTTTCTGGTGTTCTATTTCCAACTGCAGGTATGTTCACACCCGTGTTCCACTACTGTGTGTGTATGCATTTGTACGTCCTTACGAAGCTTCTTAATGTGAATGGTGATTGTATGATGGTTATAGTTTTTTTTAATAATGCAGGATGGTGAATCCACGTGCTTAAATTCAATTAAGCTCAATGCTAATTAGCTAGAATGATGAAGAAACATGCTGTAACTTCAGATGTAACAGGCCTGCTGCTGCCACAGTAAAAACCCTAAAGTACTAAAATCTTTCGGAACACGCAGAACCGATTTACTTCGAATAATTTAATCTGTGTAATGAATAGTGCGGTAATGCATAAAAATTAAAACCGCTCCTATTATCCTGACTCAACCTTAATTAAAACCCGACATTTTTCATTTGAAATTCAAGTAGCAGCTTCGATATTTTACAGCAGAATCGTGTAAAAATATTTCGATCCCCGGGGTTAACAGTTGTTCTTTGAACAGATGGCTCTTTTGGCGCTCGGCATTTATTAGTTGCGCGTCTCACTTTGAACAGTAATGATTTGCAGGCACCCACTCAGCTAATTGACTGCGCGCCGTGATTCACATAGGATGCAGTCAGCGCGCTCCTTCCCTCATAAAACTATCTGATGGGTTCGCTGCTATGACGTGTCTGACCGTAATACTGCGCACACACTTGTTTTATATTAATTTCTCAGTGTTTTTGTGATCTACGATTTTTAACATAAACGGGATGGACGGCTTTAAAGGGCGCAAGTAATTTTTCATCTTATCCTTTATTATTATTATTATTATTATTATTATTATGTTTAAATAAACTGCTCTCCTCTTTTAAAAAATACCGCGCTTCTTTTTTTTTCTGTTGAAGAAAAATAAAGTAAGAATAAAGAGTTAATTTTCGACCTTTTCTGGGAGTAACCACCGCGTATTTGTTTGTAAACCATAAACGATACATTTTATTGGTCGCAGTTATTGCTGCTGGCATCAGATCGTCCCAGACTGGAAACCATTAGCTTTCAGAGGAACTGGATGAATAAATGTAAACCCCCTGAAACTGGAACCTTCGGTCTTAGTCAGATAAACACAAACATAGTTGGTGGATAAGTTGACCGCTCATCACTTGACCCCACTCCTGAATGAGACGGAGTCTAATAATAGTTTGTTTTTGTTTTTAAGATGCGAGCTGCGCGATGGCTGTGGATTAAAGTTAGTCAGATGATAGATAAAGGTAAAGAGAGGATGTTCATCACCGCAGCGACATGCCTCTGTCCTCCCTCCTGGATGACTCCTGCATGTCATGCTGTGGTTGTGACTTTGAGGAAAAACAAAAGAAGGAACCACATTTGGAAGTTAACTTTGGATACGCTGCCATATTTGAGTGTGTGTGTCTGTGTGTGTGTGTGTGTAGCAGATAGTAAGGTGTATCTTAGATGGAGGCGACAACTTCACTTCCTCAGTGGAGATGAGTAAGAGACTTTTGAAGTTTCAACCGTATCTGTTTTCTTCTTTGAAGAAAGGAGACGGAGTGAGCGATTTAAAAAAGCTGTTGTCGCTGGCGTTCGGCTCAGCCATGTGCTTAGGCTTGCCTTCCCCTCCACATGAAATGCAACAGTCTAGCAAACACACCTCCATGTTTGTTTAGAGATGGGGAGATTTGGGATAAATCCCTCAGCAGCCCAGTTAGGCCTCGTTTTGTTGTGCGTCAGTTTTCCTTTTTCTCCCCTCGTTCATCAGCTCTGAGGTTCATACTGAGAGAGAGTGTTGACAACAGATGATTTAATGTTCAGCTTTTAAACACTGTTGTGCGTCTCCCATGCTTCATTGTAAGCGGTTGTGTATTAGTTCCTGGTAATCCAGCCCCTCACTATTTAACCAGCTTCTTCAGCTGAAAGGGAAACGTGTTCTTCTCAGGTTCTTTCACCGTTGTATCTTCCGGTGGGCCTCAAGGCTCTGTCCTGGGGCCCTTCCTCTTCATCACTTATCTCCTTCCCCTTGGCAAAATCTTCCGGAAATTCAGCCTCCACTTCCAGATGACTCCCAGCTCTAGTTACCCACCAAACCAACCTCTTCGCTCCTCCATCACCACCTTCTTCTGGCATCAAATCCTGGCTCACTCAAACTTTCCTAAATGATAACTGGCTTCCAGTTAAATCCAGAATTCATTTCTGTACACATTCAAGGCCATCCAAACTTCTTCATATCACCTCCTCCTCCTCCTCCTCCTCCTCCCGCCATTCTTCCTCTTCCCCCCGCCTCACTGTGCCCTCTCCCGCCTCAGGACCACAGGGAACAGCTTTCTGCCCCCCGACTGTGGAGCCCCCAGACATTCACAATATCGACTCCATTCCTGTTTTCAAATCACGACTCAAAACGTACAAGATCGCATGCTTTAGTTCCTTTGATCATTTAGTTTCTTATTTGGTGCTTTTATGTATCATCTGTGATTTGTTTCGTATTTTCCTCCTGTGAAGTGTCCTTGGGTTTATTGAAAGGTGCTTCCAAAAAATTATTATCCTTATTAATTATGAATGTGTTCACAATACAAGTTAAAGACCTGAACAGAGCCTTTCAGTGAGGAATGAGTAGGTCTAACTATAATCAGTGTTTAAAGTAAAGCCATTCATTGGTGGCAATTCATATAGTACAGAATACATTTTTAGATTTTCTTTTTTCTCTGAGCTGCAACCCTGGTGGTGGTAAACACTCTAGAAGGGAAGTGGAGAACAGATATGAAAGCATAATAATTCCAGATGAGACTCCTCTCATATCTCGTGCCTTAATCAGCCTGCTAAGATGAGCAGATCCACCTCTGGAATAATCGAAGCTTCTCACAATCTGCCCTCCCGTCTCTGTGGGACCTTCAGCAAATCATGACATTGGCAGTATTCTCTGATTAGAAAGACACGCGCTCTGTTAAGTCGAACATAAGCTGTGGAGGAGGTTAGGTGTTCAGGATGTGTTTGTATGATGTGAGCCACGACTGCGACGCTGAGAACTGAAGGTTAAACCTGAAGTGAGCCTGACGCAGGCCTGCGGTGTGTTGATGACCACGGCGAAGCAAAGAGACTAGAGGCAGAAAAGCCGTCACGTGCCCCGAAATCAGCATTAAAGCAGCATTTGATTATTTGATTATCTTCAGCCTCTTGTTTTCCACACTGCCTGATGCCAAAAATAATACCATCGGTGTGTTAAACGCCAACAGACACAGAGGATGTGTCATGGTTGTAAACCAAATACGCCATAACAAGCAAACACATCCTTCCCATTTCAAAGGCTCTTTGAAATGTGACCAAGAAGTGCTACTTAATGCTGCACCTCATGACCTTTCGAGCAATTTAAAACGTTTACAAATTGATGAGTCGCTGCCCGAGCATGCCTTTAGGTTTGCTCTCTTTGAGGTTGAACTGTAAAGCTGGGCTTCTTCAGAAGAACCCGTGTTCGTGGACCACATGGGGGCACAGCTTGTATGACACATGTTGGGAGCCGCCTCAGAGCTGCACCGGTTTACGGAAGTTCTCTTTCCTCTCAGATTTTAAGGATTTATTCAGTAGAGGCCATAATTTCCAATCAGGTTTGCTACATGTCATTCATTTTGGTAGAATAACAAGGACCTGGGGTATGTAATGTGTATATAATTAGCCACCTGAGAACAGCCACATAAAAAGCCATTACTGTGCAATTACGACACCGTACAGATGAGGAAATGGGATCTTGGCGTGAACTTGGATTCCAGGGCTTCTGAAAGTATACGTTTCCTCCTGCTCGTGTTGAGTCACAGTTCCTTTTCTGAGCTGCCGCTGAATTCCGCAGTTTCCTCCATTTCCGTGTCGCGTCCGAATAGATTCCCGAGCAGCTGAGCGGCGAGCTTTGACGAGCTGGTTTCATTGCATTTCCAACAAGAATTCCTCCCATGAGTTTGTTGTTTCTGAGGTGCCTCTTCCCGTCTTGTTCTCCGCCTGCTGCATTTCCTAATTTATGGACCTTACTGAGCCTGCAGGCAGATATTTGTTTGATGATAGTGCAACAGGTCTGGATGCTTCAGGTGTATAATTGCTAGTGGCTTGCTTGCTTGTGGAAATGGAATACAGGTTTCTCAATATTGCCCAGGGCGCAGAATATATATGTATATATACTGTCTCAATATAAACCAACACACACTTTTCACTGTATGCTTTTGCACGTGCAATTTTTACTCAAACAGTGACTTCATTAGCATGTCTCGTAACATAGTTAGCAGCTTGTAAAAGCATTGCATTTAAAATGTGTCGGTTGAAAGCAAGGAGCAAAGCACTAAAATGCCTCGGCCACGATTCCCAGATTATCTGAGTTTTTAGACCCCGGAGCGCTTTTTCCCCCCTTTTTTTAACGAGCAGCACACATTACTATCAACGCCACAATGATCCCTCACTGTCTCTCCTTCTCTGTTTCCTCCTGTCTCACACCTGTGCAGGAATCACAGCAGACCTCTGCTGATTTCAGGTTTTACATCGAAAACCACACCAGAAACCCGGACGACCTGAGCCGGAAGCAGGTCCGGATCTATCAGCTCTACAGCAGGACCACCGGCAAACACGTCCAGATCCTGGGGAAGAAAATCAACGCCAATGGAGATGATGGGGGCAAGTATGGTATGGGAGAACTCCTGTGCATCTCACCTGACACTTTAGCTAGGCTGTTATAACAGGGCGAGGAATCAGCCATCAGCCACTTTGGCCGTTTACCGCTCATTGTTTGTGGGCGGTTTTCCACGCTCCGTGTTTGGCTGGCTCGAGAGAGGACGGTGAAAGCCACCAACTACAGGTTGGGTGGATGAGTACATGCTGAAATTGCTGACTTTGCTTTTGATGTTTACTGTAGCATTTGGGTATCTGGAGCAAGTCTGTTTTTATCCTGCTGCTTTCATACGTCAGCAGTTATCGGTTTTTGGTCTAATGCAGACCAGCACTTCAGTTGTAAAATATCGTTTGTTGAGACCTTTAGGTTACTGTGCATATCCATCATGCAAATTGATGAAATCTTACATTTGCATTATATAACCCTAACCCTATACCGGGTATGCAAACCCAGAAAGGTTTTTGTGCAGCCTGGCAGAGTGAAAGTACTTCATGCTCACTGGAAATGTTCAGCATTAAGGTTGAAGATGTCAAAAAGCATTTGGCAGATTGACTTAGTAATTATCATTGTCGTTATGTAATTACCTGAAGTATTTGGATACAATTTCATGCTTCTATCAGCTTTCTGAAGTTGCACGTTTCACTATTGTAGTGTTAAAAAACGCCACGGACGGACTAAAGCGAGGGTCGGCACGGCGCACCTTTGATGCAGTAGCCCGAACGCAGAGCAGTGGGAGTTGTGTTGCGCTTCCCTGCAGATATTTTGCTCATAACAGCTGACTCACGGCCCTAAAATTGCTGGTCTTGAATGCCTTTGAGTGTGTGTGTGTGTGTGTGTTCAGTCACAGATGCGCCGAGGCGAAGTTTCCTCACTGCTTGTTAGAGCTTGAGTGGAAGCAGATCCAATTTTTCCCATGAGGCTTTGCCAATTCTACCCTCCGCCCCCCCCCCTCCCCCCCCCCCCCCCCCCCCCCCCCCCCCCCCCCCCCCCCCCCCCCCCCCCCCCGCGCCCCGGCTGGGGCGGCATGGCCTCCCCCTCCCCCCCCCCCCTCTCTCCTCCCC
>VOQJ01037817.1:9458-23918 GCA_015052665.1 Apistogramma diplotaenia | reverse complement strand
TGCCCCTCCCTGAGCCTGGTTCTGCTGGAGGTTTCTTCCTGTTAAAAGGGAGTTTTTCCTTTCCACTGTCACCAAGTGTTTGCTCATAAGGGGTCGTTTTGATTGTTGTGTTTTCTCTGTAATTATTGTAGGGTCTTTACCTTATAATAAAAAAGCGCCTTGAGGTGACTGTTTGTTGTGATTTGGCGCTGTATAAATAAAATTGAATTGAATTGAATTATACAATGATTCCTTCTTTTTACCCCTGAACAAAAGAGACAATGGCAAATAAGAAAAAATGAATAAGAATAAATTGGTAATTTAAACATTGGTGTTTAAAATTGCCTAAAATATCTCAAACTCAATGGGTTCCTCATTGTCCTGAGCCGTTTTTTAAATTCAGCCTGTTGTTTTTGTGCGCTCTTGCTGATGGACAAACAAACAGCAGTAATTAAATGTGCTCTCCGACTGAAGCTCGCTCTCCTTCAGTGCCCCCCCCCGACTCGACCCTCCCTGCTGCTGCTGTGTAATAATATATTTGGCATTACAGGACGTCCCCGTGAGGAATTCCTGGTGTTTGGTGAACCAGAGTCTTTCCAGTGTGATTTCAGACACAGTGGAGGGCGGTCATTAATCACTTTGCTGTGACAGCGCGTACATGTGGTCATGTGCTTGTGTGTGTGTGTTGAAGGTACCTCTGTTTCCTTTTTCATACATGTTCATCAGCAAACAGGTCCTATCTGTTCTTGGGGAAGTGGTATTGGGTATGCCAGCAGTGCACGGGGAATGCCTGTTGTGTTGTTCTTCCTCTCTCTGTTAGTTATTTCCTAATGCTGAGCTATGACCTCTGGCGTGCCGCTTTCTCCGCGGGGCCCTGACCGCATGTCGGCGATATGGAGGACCGGCGAGTGAGCGGCTACGTGGCCCTCAGGCTACAGCGCCACTCTTTTTTTTTTCTTTGCCAGACTTTGCAGCAACATCCTGTTAAATTTCATTTTCAGGCTACAATGATCTCCATCTGTTCAAGGTTTACTTCTTCAACTTCCTGGATTTGGAGTGCAGTGCGTGAGTGAGGAGGTGTTTACAATGAGCCCTACAGTCAGAATGCTGTCTGACATTTCCAGACAGCCTCAGATATGATAGAAAGCAAACTTTCAGGAAATGGACAAAAGCCAAATAAAAGAACGAGACCTGCTGAAACTCCTTTAATTCTGTATGTTCATGTTATCAAGAGGAAATGCTGAAACATGGATGTCATAGAAAACTCTTAAAGCATCAAGACCCCAGTCAAATCTGGACTTTAAGTATATTTAAGAGTTGCAGTGCTGCTAGCATGATCTCATTCAACATCATGAGTGCTGCACTGACTGCGTAACATCTCATCTGCACTGATTTGCCTTCGTGAGCACAAGAGAACACTGAAACGCCTCTAAAGTCCAGCCATTCCTCCTCCCACACATTCAAAAGGAGTGCTTCGGTGTTTGGGTGAGAGTGGGATTAGGGTCGGGTTCCTCTGAAGGTAAAGGTGAAGAATTCAGAGGAGCTCTTCAGTTAAAGCTGTGATGTGTGTGTAGTCCATAAATGTATTCCCAGGTTTGAGTATGTGTGTGTTTTGTCAGAGCAAATCCCTGCTCAGTCTGCGGGGCTGGTTTCTCATTATCCTGTAGGCCCCTCAGTGGGAGATCAGGAGGCATAAGCACATAATGACTGTGAGGGGTGAGTCCAGGCTTAACGTGCCTGTTAGCAAGCTGCATGCCAGGTTATTCACCTCTCTACCCTGTGCCAACACCCAAGGGTATCTCCCCCGTCCTTCATGAGCATTCCCTGTGTGTCCGACCTAAGTCCTGTGGCTGGTGCTGATGGGACTTTCCCACCATGCTGAAAAGAGAAGTTGTCCCTGCTCAGAGGTGTATTGACGCCTCCACACTGTTAGATATTTGAGTTTAGCGTGGTACAGAGATGGCATCTGTGGGAAGGGATCATCGACTCAGACTTAGTTTCCTGAGCAATCTGCAAGTATCGCCCAATGTAAACGCTGCTGGTTACATTATCGGACACTTTCAACAACGGGATTCAAATCATTCCCTCTTGCACTGCCGAAGAGGATGAGGGTTTTGTTGACTTTTTCATGTTGCTGGACCTGCAGTTTATTGTGATATGTAATGTGGATTAAGTGCTTGCAGAGGTAGAGTTTTCTTACTGTCAGTAATGGGCCAAGTACAGTAAGTCACCTGTTCCTCTTTAAGCCTGTTTCTTTTTCTTCTGTATTTCACAGATTCCCTTTGTACCCCAGAGGAGAGCGGTTTCACTTTGAATATGGTGTCTACTTACTCAACAAGAACATTGCCCAGGTAATAAATGATGCATATTATTTAAACTCCTTTATTATATTAAGTAGAGGTTAATTCACATATTATTCAACTGCTGAATTATTGCGATCTATGTGGACTAAAGTGAAATGAAGTTTCTATGTCCATGATGAAACAAGCAGTAATGGATGGTACTGTTGATCAGCTGATGAGGGTAGCTACATTCTCATCAGCTCATTTATGCTTGTAAATTAGTGCCAGTTAACTTAAAGTATCAATCTGTGATTGTCATCTGCCAACGAAGCTCTGTGATTGATTCAGTTTGTCTGGATTACTCCGAGTTATGGATGATTTGCTTGAAATTTTTACCAGATGTTGGACTATTGGAATCAAACTGGATGTAGATTGGGGGAATATTTATAATTATGATGGTGAAATTTGGTGTTTACTGTCTTATCTTGTATATCTAATTTAAATAGTTTGAAAAGTTTGAGCGCTGTGTGAAGTCTAAAAAACCAAACTGCAATGATTTGCGACTCTCATAAACCCAGAATTTATTCATGTAGTAACAAAATCTGGAAAAGCAAAGTGATCCTAAAAAGAAGGAACATTTTGCAACGTGTGAGCTTTGTTGGCAGCAGGTCAGTAACATGATGGGGGATAACAGTTTAGAGAGGCAGAGCCTCTCAGAGGTAAAGATGGGCAGAGGTTCACAAGTATGGCAATAAAAATTGCATTTACAAATTGTGGAACAATTTCTGAATAATGTTCCTCAAATGGATGGTGGTGATCAGGCCTCAGGCACGATTCTGTCCTGGAAATGACTGCATGGGCTCAGGAACACTGGCAGAAGCCACTGCTTGTGCAGGTGCCGTCCACAGATGCAAGTTAACGTCTGTCACAGAAAGAACATGTGAACATGATTCAGAAACATCTTCTCTGGGCCAAAGCTCATTGAAAATGGACTGAGTGTAAAACTGTTCTCTGGCTAGAAGAATCGAAATTCTAATTTCTTCTTGGAAAAGTCTTCTGGATTAACGAGGACGGGGCCCATTTGGTTTGTCATCATTGCTCAGTAGATATGTCTGCATCTCTGCTCCCGTGCAGATGTCCCTCTCAGCATCTCCTCCAGCAGCATGGCTTTGTAGTACAAGAGTCTGGGTGCTGAACTGGCCTCCCTGCAGCCTAGACCTTTCATCAATTGAAACATTTGGCACATAATGACATGAAAAATACAACAAAGAAGACCCAGGATTGTTGGAGAGCTAGAATGCTTTATCAGCCAAGAATGGGACATCATTTCTCCCTCAAAGGTCCAGCAGCTGATCTCCTCAGTTCTGACATTTACAGGCTGCTGTGGATGCTACGGCTGTGTGCGTAGCATCCACAGCAGCCTTTTTATCTTTGTGTAATACTGAAATGTATTTGATCTGAAACAATTAAGTGACAAAAATCCAAAATAACTAAGAAACCAGGAAGGGGCAGATACTTTTTCACTGCACTGTGTGTATATTTAATGGCAAGAACAGTTTATTATTGGTTTCGGTCTTCTCGTGATTTGTTGAACTCTTGACCCCTCTCTGTTTATTGAAGTACACCTAATTTGTTGACCTTAGTTACTCCCCTCCAGTTATCCCTGAGTCATTTGGCACTGACTTAACAATTTGCATTCCATTCGCTGTTTTCCCTCCTTGTCCGGGCGAAGACGATGGGCCTCTCCACCTCTCAACTGGGCGACCAGCCCTAACAGGTGGCTGGCTTCAAACCGCTGTGCATTGGGAGGTTTTAGTGTTAATGCTAGAGCACAAGCTTCTAGCCAACAGCAGTCTACCATCCTCACAGCAGCATCCAACAATAAGAAAATAAGTGAGATGAGAAAACATTTTAAACAGCAAAGAACATAAGTGCTGTCTGAAACCACTAAATGGAACGAGAAAGCAGCCAGGCTCCCTCGTATGACCATGTCATGTTGCTAAATGATGATTTGTGTTAAATGATTTCAAAAGGGAAGCTATTATTCAGCATTAATAGCAGAACACACATCGTTAGGTCAGCATTGTCGAGTCATACCAAACCAATCTAGCACTCATCCAATCACTGCTTGTCAAACTAGGCACTCTTGTCCAGGGTGAATTATTAGATGTGCTGAGGATTATATTTTTTCATGGACTTTTCTGTTCTGCAGTAAATGTCAGGGCCAACCACATATGCACATGTTTGAACGCTCACACATGCACATGGGCGTGCATTCACACCGCTGTGACTCGTAAAACCTGGGAAAAGCACAAACAATGTCCTTATTTATCTCCAGAGTTGAACACGTGTAAGTTAGTGTGCAAGATGTCAGGCAGTCTTATAAAGCGGGTAATGGCCTGTTCTGATCTGTTGTGCAGTAAGTGGATTCACATTTAAATGACATGCATTTTATTTCAACGTTGGACCATTTGGTGTGCAATCATTCCTACTTTTCAACTGCTTCACCCCACCCGTAATCATTTTTATTAAAGCCACACATCATTGTCTGAGCTTTCTGTTTCTCCGCTCTCAGCTGCTTGTAGTGCCATCACATGCAGCTCAGCCTGCTCACGCCTGCTGAAAGTTTAATTCGCCCACTGATAGAAGGCACATGTAAGTCGCTGGAGGAGAAATGTTCCTGATTGAAATCAGCTTATATTATAATAATATCAAATAATAATGCTGAATTTGGTGGTTCAAAATGTGTCAGTGACTCATGGAGGTCTTTTCAGGATTTCAAGAGGAAAACATATTCTTTTGAAACTTTTTTTTTGTTTTTGTAATCATAAAACTGGCCGTATATATGGCGCTTCAAAGGAATCTATCTGGTCCACTGCAGAGGAAAAATGAGTTCCAGACAGCTGGACATTCTCACCGGTGTCTGTGAAACCAACGCAGAAAGATTCAAATTAAGGTTTTGAATCCAGATGGAAACCTTCAGCTGTAACACAGGTGGGCACATGTGCAGAGTGCATGATAGCTGTGTAAGAGGAATCTGTGGAATGATGAATTAATAAAAGACGGTCTGCTTGCTGTTATTTGGGAGTATGCAGTGCTTACGCAGCCTTACCTTTGCAGCAGCTGAATTCACTGCTAAATAAATGTAACACTTGGATCGAGAGAGCCAAATTGTTCTTGTGTGCTGTCGTGTCAGCACTTCCTTTGGTTGCTCTTTTGACCGAGAGAAATATGCTTTTAACAGCTCAGAGGAGCATCAGTGTTTTTACAGGATAAAATTTCAGCTTTTGTTCAAAGCCCTTTATTATGCATTCCATGTGTGCATCTCCATCCACATTAAGGATGTTTTGGAGTCGAGCTATCAGCTTGACTCCAAAACTGTATATAGTTGTGACACTTTAGTAGTCCAGCTCGAGGTGATGATGATGGAGCGTTGTTGAAAAACTGAAGAAATGGCAAACATGTTGCAGCCGACTAACAGAGCTTCTTCATCCCAGTTTGGCTGATTTCTGAACTGCTCATTAAGCTGTTCACTTCTCCGTTTCCTGGTTTTAGTTTTAGTTTGTAGAACTTAATCTTAGGCTTAACTCGTGTAACGCCTCCTTTAAATCGAATTAGGAATCCTGAACTGTCATTGTCAAGTGCTGGAATGAACCGTTTCTTATTGCGGCTTTTACGACTCTTTTATTGATCCTACACTTTAAACTGCAGTTTTCTCTTGCTAGTATTTTCAAACAGACAGTTTTTCTAGTGGCAGTAGAGAGTCATTATTTAGATTATGGTTTCTGCATGTTTTGTATGTCTTTGGAGGCCTTCTTATGTTGAATCAGCCACATTAAGCAGTCATGCACAGCTTGTCCAGTGTCTGGCTTTGCAGAGATCAGACAAGTGGAGGTCTGGTTTCACAGCAGGCCCACCTCAAGGTCTGATTGGCTGACTGGAGTCTGGGTGGGAGGCATTAACTGTCCGCCTATTATTAAATTGCCCTGTGTGACTGTGTTTGAAAGCGATACAGGGAAGCTGGCAAAGGATCTGAGCCACAACGGGACGACCTTTGTTTGATGTGGCGTTTGCTCCCATTAGGAAGGGAAGGCTGCTTCGAGCATCTTGGATGTCAGGTGTCGTCGGGCTCCTGTGCTGCTTGTTCAGCTTAATTTATTTGAGAATTGAAAAGTTTAAAAAAAAAATTATGCAAGGAATGTTTGGGCTCAAGCCCAGCTATTCTCCCCAATCCCATCTTTTATTTCTTGTGCAATCAGAAAATATTGCAAAATTTACAGCGCCTGAGTGAGTCACCAATGTTTGTTTGGAAACCATTTTTGTTAACATGCATATTTTCCGTTATTCCAAGCAGAACTGATTCCAAAACCCTCAACAGAGTTTGGAGAGGATGTGATTCTTCTCTCTCTGCTGGGCTCTTAAACAAATGCTTTATCAAAATACATGTTTTTTTATATATTAGATGTGTTTTTTTAATATATTAATTAATATATTTTAGTATATTTATTATTTGACGACACATGTAACTGGGCCTGATGTGCCCATCAAATGTTAAGCCTGCCTTTCATCTATACACAGAAAAAAAATTAGCCAAGTTAGAGTGGCTGATTGGAACAGCTTATTGTCTGGACTGCGGGCATGTGCTGCAGTTACAGGCTGCCAGTTTTATCCACCCTGTTCTGTTTTTGTGAAACAGGCATGTGGGTCTGATTAGATGACAACTGATGCTACACGAAACAGCCATGGTTTCAGCAAGAAAAGGTCAGCACAACAACTAGTTCTCAGACGCAGTACTTGGTGTATCGTATTTTGTGGGCCTCAGGCACAGGAAACCAAGTATTGGGATTTAAAACACAGTAAATCTGTTGCAGCCCAAGCAGGTCACCACTGGGTTCACCTTTTATTTTTGTCTGTGGGAGAAAGTCGCCTGCATCCTCCCACCTGCCAAGTCTCTGGGCAGTTTCACACCTTGATCTACAGGCAGAGTGCCACACTGGTGGTCTGGGGCGTACGTCAGAGCGCCTGCTGTCATTAAGAGCGGCAACTCTGGCTCCATAAAACACAACTATGACTCATGGGGGGAGCCTACTGCATTTAGTGGTTAGTGGAGGTGGCAGCGAGCACAACACAAGCTGGTTGGCTAGAGATATTTTTGGTGGAACTCCTTTGGAAAGGTTGCTTAGATATAATATACAAGAGATGGTGTTTACAGTTGGTTGATGGGAATGAAATTATGTGTATTGAGTGTGTTGTGATTAATTTCTATTGTCACCTGCTGTGAGTTCTTTAGCTCAAACAGTAAAATGGGGGATTTAATATGAAATTCAGTCTAAAAACATGCCACATTCATTTTTAAGGTTGAGGATTATGTGGAAATGTCATCTGTCACATTTGGACTCAAACTATTGTGGTTATGTTGTATGATCCACAGGTCACTCAGCCCTTAATAGTAAAATTTATATTTTGCTAATCTCAACCCTCCACAGAGAGCTTGTTGGTTTGGATGCAGTACAACAGGGGAAATTGTCCCTTTCCTCCACAGACACCACTGAAACCGAAGTTAGGCAGAAGCCTGACAGATTTGTAAATAAATTGTGAGCAGGCAGGAAAGTAGTCTCTGTTTGCCATCTTTAAAAAGAATATGGAAATACACTGTATGCCTCATAGGCTTTTGGTGAGGTGTTTGCTAGGAAACCCTCTGACCTCATCTGCTCTTTTGTTCATTGTTGCTCTTCTTTCATTCATTCATCTCTAAGTTCCCATGCTCTAGTCCAAACTTTATGTAGGTCCGTCCTTCATCTCTTCACGTCTGCGACAGAGCTTTTGACCCCAGTCACAAGAGATGGGACAAAATCTTGGCCATAGCCCTTTGCTGCCATTAGCTCATGTGATTGTGTTTCGATAAAAACCATATGACTTCGTCATTACGCGGCTCCCTTCCACATCATAACTCTCCTGCACCTCAGACTGAGTTGTCATGATGGTTAAAATCCCCCAGGGAAAATTATCTCCAGTATTACCTTATTTCCTTCTTCTTTAGTTTTGCACATGTTGGAGATGGTGCAGGTCAATGACTGGGTTTTCTTAATGAAATAATGCGTGTGCTGTATTTGCTCATGAACAGCTGACATTCCTCTAAGCAGCTTTGTGTTTACTCTGTCAGTCCTGTGAATCAGAGACGGAGGTACACAAAGACTGTTTAGTAGTCAAATGTAAATGATCCAAACGTGTTCTTGCTGCCCAGTGTTATACTGTACGTGTATGTGTAGTGTAAATGCACGAGATTCTAATTTCAGGGTTTCTTTTGCCACATCTTGCAACATCTTTTTCATTTATATTCACATTCTTAAGTAAACAGACCTGAAAACGTAGCAGTGAAACTATGATGTGTGAGCCCAAACCTACTTTGAGCTTCTTATGTGGAAAAAAGATCATTGTTGACCAAGATTTATCATTTCGTTTCCAAGGCATTGCTTACAGAACAAAAATCATCCTGTATCTGGGCTTATCTGAGCTTTTTTTTTTTTTCGCCTCTGTGTAGCTCGAATTTCTTTGAATGAGAGTAGAAACTGGATCTTTAGCCTGTTTCTCAGAAGGATCTTTCTGAGACTTTGGAACAGTTTTAGACAAAACTATTCTGTTTCTCCCCCAAAATCTGTTGGTCTTTCTCTGCTAGTGTAGCTAAGACGTTGCGGTTTATGACTCACTTCGTGGTGCGTTCCAGAGAACATTTTAGAAAAAAGAAAAGCAGAAAGAAAAACAGGCGATTACATCTGCACTGTCCCCCTCGAACAACAGCAATCATTCTTCTGTCCGGCTGCCTCACTGCAAACCTCATCTCAACAGACAGACTCCTCAATGTTCAGAAATCGTAATGTAGCCCACTGTATGCTGTTTGTTTACCTGAACCCTGGACCATGGCTCCCCAGGCTCCGCCACCATTTTTGACCCTGGAACACACGGGGGCCTGGAAGCAATCAGGCCATTTCAACTGCCTGCTGCCACTCGTTGTCTTCGTCATTCCACAACAGTCACATCCGCTTTCTATTTTAAAGGGATTAATATGATACACCACGTAATGGGCAGGACAGGCACAGGAATACGCAGCTCTCAATCAATCACGTATGCGTCACTTTCATCTTAACAGGAAAGAAGAAATGAGGTACTAGGTGAAGTTCTCTTTTAGGCCAAGCCATCAACGTGTCTGTTTTTCCTCCAGGCCAGTGAAGAATAGTTTGAATCTCTATGCTTTGAGCATCGTTTCCCCACATGGCCACATGCTGTCCAAATGTTGGATGATCACCCCCCTTGTATCTAATAGAGGATAAGTTATAGAGCCCGAGTCTGACAATGTGTTATGCATTTAAAGGCCATTAAGGTGCCACTTTTAGCAAGATGTCTTTACTCCACTTCATTATTCTTTGCTAATCACATTTCAAGCAAGAAATTCTTTCTGGCAGCTTATAAAGAGGTTCAAATGAGAGCGCCATGGATTGGCCACAACCACCTGTTGTAGAGAAAAGGTTCGTTCTGTTGCCTTCTCTGCTCAATTATCTCATTTGACGTGTGCTTTGTATGTGTTGGACAGATACTGTGTGTTTGCAAATTTGCGTGCAATAATGCAGGTTACAGTTAAATTTTTGTGCATCCATGTTCTGTCAGAATCATCAAGAGAAATGACTCGGAAAGGCGGAAAGATTTATTCCCCAAATTCATTCATTTGTAAGTTGTTTTTTTTTTGGTGCCATTTAATTTATAATATGACCAGGCTGTAATCATTGGTTACCCTGCCAGTACAGTGACTCCGATTCCTTAGAACAAAGTTAATTAGCATTAGGCTACAGATGGAGGAGGGAGAACCAAAGAAAGCTGCTGGTGGATTATTGTTGTGCTTTTTTCTGGAAATCCTTGTTCAAGCTATCCATTAACCCAACCCAGGCTTCACCGTACACCTTTCTTTGCCCTTGGAGTTTTGTAGCTTGTTTGTAGTCCCTGTTTTCCATCACAAACTTTTGTTGTTAGCTACAGCTTGCATCCACTGCCACTTATTGGTCAGAAAGTTGTTGGTGGGACCCTTTTTACAACCAGAAGTAGGAGCACCAGTTTCCATAAACAGATATTTACCATATCCTGCCGTATCGGGGAACTGTGGTGCTTGACGTTCGCTGCTCAGGTGCCGTTTTTGACGGGAGAAGGTTGGGATTAATGGATGCTCCAGAGCTGACCAGGACAATGAAGAAAGCCACCTTTGTAGTCTGTCAGCTCTAACTTGCCTTGCGATTTACAAGCAGGTCTCAGACCACATTTCTAAGTGTATGTCACTGTTCTGTGGTTTCCACTTATGGGCGTGTATACGTAGTGAAGCTGTCACTGCACTGCGATTATGCCTGAGCTCTAAGCTTTTATGAGAATTCCTCTGGACAGCCACCTATGACTTTATGAAACACTTAAATTCGTCTAATTGAATTTCCACATTTTGTGGTTGCTAGTTCTAGATTTCTTCTTCACCGCAAAGAGGTACCACAGGAGCTAGTTCCACTAAATAGAAGGGTAAAAGTAAATGTTAATCCTGTCTGTATATAAAGGAAAGTGGGTGACTGGAAAGAATTTCATGTGAGGAAAACTGCACAGCGTTTCTAGTTAGTCAAGTCAGGCCACACGGTTTTGTTATGGACTAATGATGGCTCGCCTCAGTCTTTGGACCTACGTGCTGCTCAGTGTTCCACATAAAGAATTTCAAATAAGAGGTTGAGATCCATGGATGATGAAGCAGTGATCTTGTGCCATGTTTCATTTGCTTTTGTGTATCATCCTTTATAATCAATCGGTGCAGTCATGTTATGGTTATCTTAGAATGTATTTTTCCCACAGGTCAGGCTGTGGAGTTTCTCTGGCACAGCATCCTAAAAACAAGGGGGTTTGCAGTCATTCTGGGTGTTTAGAGAGTGTTGGCTGCTCTGCTCCATCATTTACTTAATAGTGCGTCTGCAGTTTCCAGCTGGTTGGAATTTGTAGCCGAGGCCTGTGTGTTTGGATTCTGCTGTCCTTGTTTCACTACATGCTATCCCACCATGTTATAGCAGTGGCGCTTCCCAGATCGTTCGAACTCGGGTTCGAATTAAACGAGCTCCTCGGCAGACAAATTGAAGGGGGCGAAAATACTTTTGTTTTTGTTTTCCGCCCGAGGTTTTATCGCTTCCTTCGATCGCGGTTATGTCATAGCGTGTTACAGTATCTATAGTTGTTGGATCCATTCTGTTCTCCTCCTGGTAATGTAGTGGGAAACCGGACCAAAGCACACAAACTCAAGAATTTGCTCTGCTTTTGGACGTCCAAGCTTAGCGGCCGAGGCCTCTATCAACTTGCTGTAAGAAAGCACAGAGCAGAGACCACGTATATCAGCAAGTTTAGAACAACTTGTTTCCCCTTTTAATTCGTCAAACCCTGTGAGCTCTCATATGGGCTTTTGTGAGTAGAGGTATTTGTTCTTGAGTGCTGGCCTTATTACGGCTCAATGACGTTAAACAGCTCTGAGAATAAAACAATGCTGGCCCCAACTGGTCAGTATTTGAAAAAATGTCAGCCATTCCAGCTCTGTGTTAGTTCCTCTATCCAGCGCTCTTCCTGCCTCCATGTGGATTTCATTACAGCCCTCGACTCTGGCCAGTCGGCAGCTTTTGATCTGAATTAGCACCGAGCCCGTGCTCCACAACATCCTTTAATTGGCACTTATCATCAAAAGTCAATGTATCTTTCACTAATTTGGATTTGTCAGGTTAATCTCAGAATTAGTCTCTGCTGGAATGCCACCCTCTCTAACACTCCTCTTCCCGTCATGTATAGTCTCACCTCGTTAGAGAGGAGTGTCTCTCCATCAACCCCTGATGTCAGCTTCAGTTACTTGGCAAGTGGGAGAGGATGTGGGTGGGGTGTCTTTTGCTGTCATGTCATCATCTCTGCCATCCAGCCACAGCTCTTTTTTTTCTCTTAAATTAATGAAGCTTCTCAGTGATGAGTCCAGGCCTGCTGTCCCAGAGGTCACATAACCATTTTACAGTTCTAGAAGAAAAGGGGCTAAGTGGCTCATGAAAGGGGCTGTTAAATAAACACCAGCTCAAGTAAAAAAACAAAAAAGGACGAGCGAGAGCGAGGCGCTGAGGAGGAGTTCTTTTTCTTTGGAAATAATTAGTCTAAGCTGCGTTCTGTGAATTCAGATAACTTATTTCCTAAGTTACAAGCCCCGTGAAGGATGTTACCACAGCCTTGAAACAAGTAATGACTTTCCCAGCACTTATGGTTACTTCAGTTTTAAATTCATGTGATGAAACGATATACAAGATCAGGCATAGCAGCTGTACACCGATGAGCTGAAACATCACGAAGGGTCACCGTGGAAGTCTGGGACTTATGTAAGGATTTTGTTTACTCTGACGTGGGTAAAACTGTTGTTGCCAGAACACCTCGGCTCTTAGCCAGCGGTGTTGAGTAATTACCGACAGTGGACCAATACAACCTCTTGTTGGGGGGGCGTGCTGAACCATGTCTGATCTGCAGTGGGTCCAACTCAAAACTGATGGGGCTTAAAGGATCTGCTGCTCCAGTTAGCCACAGGGCACCTTCAGAGCAGCGTGTTGGTGCCACTCAGAGGATCAATAGCATATTAGAGGAATTTGGTCAGAACTTTGTGAACCATCAGTGTAGAACATTTCCTTACGCACATTCAGGAGTACCGCTGGATTGGAATGTTGTCTTGTTGCTGTTAATGATATTAATAAAAGTTTTAAGGGGTCTTTCCTCTAAATTCCTATCAGAAGCAAGTCTCTCTACTTGACTGCATCTTTATAAGAGTACAGAACAGGAAAACGGCATCTGTAGAAAAATCTGTCAAATTTGATAATGTCCACTCCCACCAGCTGAACCTGTGCACCTGGGGATTATTATAAATATTTTTCTGTAGACAGACACAACAGCCATTATGTTACCTAACATTCCTGATTGCTCTGCTGTTTTTGCTAAGCATTTTTACACGCACACACGGACACGCACACGCACACACACAAAATGCTGAAGCTAAAAGAGACTTCCAGGGATGACTTTGTTATGAGTTAATGTTTTGGCTTTTCGGCTCATTTCTGCTCATTGCTCTAAGCAAACCAGGTTAAATATGATTGGGTGCCACAGGTTTATATACCTGTGGGGAGGCACTGGTTATTTATGGAGGACCAAAACTGACATAATTAGAAATAAAAACAGAAATATATATCTACCTTGTATAAAAACTGCTTTTCCGTTTCCTTCTACATACATTTTCATCAAGTTTTTGTCAAGAAATGTATACATTTTGTTTCGTCATGTCCTTATACAAGCCTTTGTTCTTTTGTTATTTCCTCGTCTTTTTTTTTCCTTTACCGTATGCATTTCTGTCTCATTATGCAAATGAGGAGGGCTGCCTTCTTGCTCCACCTCCTCTGCTATTGGTCATTAACACGAAGAAGCTCATCCATATACAAATCGATTGCGCATGCTCAGCGTATGCTATATTTCTGTTTTTATTTCTAATTATGTCAGTTTTGGTCCTCCATAGTTATTTACTTCTCATGCTGGAAGTAATTAAACTGCCCTGTGTGTTTTTGTAAGTTTTTCTATTCTGCTTGAGTTACATTAATCATGTATCATTTAGTTGGATTTCTAAAGAATCCTGTAATAGAGAAAAATTAAAAGAACTCCTACTTGGATCTTTACCAACATAGCAAGTAGATACTGTATGTCTGCCACCACACTTCCAACTGCTGTGATGTGTTCCTGTTATGTATTTTCCCCCTAGATCTGTATAAAGTTTCTTTGAGTTTCATGTTTCTCTCTTATAGTCTCTCCCTCTACTTATACATAAGCTTATACTATATATTCACATTGACTTTATTGCATACCAACTGTTTTGTTTGTTGTTGCGCTTCTGGTTGTTACTCACCCATTATGACGCCAAGCAGACATCTCTAAAATTTTAGTGGACAAATTACTGCCAGTGCTGTTTGTTGTCCCCATGGAAACACCCACTAACCCTCTATTTTTTTTAATTTTTCTTTTTTTCTTTTTTAACCTGAAACGTGTTTCGGCCGAGTTGTTGGCTCGTGCATTAGGCAATTAGGTTGCCATCCACAGAAACCGTGTCCTGCCTTAGCATACAACTACAAATATAAAC
>VOQJ01037814.1:0-10714 GCA_015052665.1 Apistogramma diplotaenia | reverse complement strand
GGGTTGAATTAGATATCCAGATTCCTGGCCACCAGGGCCCGCTAAAGAGAAAACAGTACCCAAGGACTTTCCTCTGTAACTCCCACCCCCCCCCCTGACCAATCACAGTTCAGGTGCCTCTCCCTTCCTGGCTCACATTATTAAATTAAAGGCCAAGATTTATACCTTCAGTGCCAAAGCAATGGCTTTAGTCAGATTTGGAATCATTTATCCCATCAGAGGGTCGACAAGTCCGAGGGTTGATTGATAGAGCAAGAGCAGTGGGGGGAGGATACAGTTACATACTGCTGCCTTGCAGGCCAGTGTTCCTGCATCTTTAATTCAGTGCTGAACAGCCTTATAGAGTCCAGACATAGCAACAGTGTGGCACAAATAAACAGTCCCCCAGACAACAATGACAGGGTATGGAGCCATCCCTGTGCAAGCAATTAAACGACCAGACCTGAGACTAAATTTTAATGTGGCATTTTGATGAAACAGCAGGGTGGCAGTCTGGTTAAAGACTAACCTCCTATTATTCCACCCTTCTTGTCCATCTTGCAATACCATATGTCACAGTAAACTTGACTTGAATACAGATGTTTACTATGGGCTAACACATGAAAAGCACTTTCTGCAAAGAAGTAACTAATTTTGTTGCACTGGTCAGAGATGATTATCTTGCTCATAACATAGCTAACTGAAGAAGAATTACATTTAGATGAGATGGGCTGTATGATGATAGGATAGCTATAAGATACCAGCAGCTTGTGTAATTCAAAGGAGCCCACAGCAGCATGAATTAGACAGATTCATCTTTGGTAAATTCTAAACAATTTGTTGTCACAAATTGGAATAAAATAACCATAATACATATGTGAATGTATCCAAAATAAATCCATAAACCTAAACCTGAATTTATAAGTGCATTGTCAGATTTCTATAAGGTCTGAAATGCCCCTTTGTAACCACATATGATGCTCTTCACACAATGTGTACCCAAGCTTGAACTATCATTCTTTTTTGCAGTCATTTAACCAGCAGAACAATGTGCCACTATGACTTTAAAGTGCTCCAACTGCCAGATGGGTTTCCAGACTGTCACCCAATCTGGGAACCCATCGGCTACAGTCTGATGACTTGGCCTCTGGGGACAACAGCCAATATTACAACTTCTGGTGAAGCCAGCAGATATCTGGGCCAAGACTTCCCGTTCTGTGCACAGGTCATCGTTCATGGATGTAGATACAGGGAAAGCTCTAAAAAAAATTCAAATAAGATGTTTTCCCTCTTTTGCTCTTCACTGGGACTGTTTACCTGTATGCAACTCAAACACAAAACACAAACTCTGTATATTCTAATGTGAATAAATGTTCATGAAGATTTGTGGTCACCCAATGAGCAGGGTTTTTATGTTGAGCCAGGATTACAGATTTGCAACAAGTTTTTGGTTCAAGATCATATCATTCCCACTATTGCCAGAAATTCACTAGAAATTGATATATGCTTTTAAGAGGGCTTGTATGGTTTGTCTGTGACGCCATTTAATACAAAAACAACAACTTTGGTCTCAGAAACAGGATTTAAACACTTTGGAGTCAGAAACAGGATGCTGACAGTATTAGCTAATGTTTTTATTTTCTCGGTTCCTGTAGGGATGTGGCAATAGCTGTGGAAAATCATCAAAAGGCTACAGCAACACATGCATGTGATGCTGGAGGTTTAAGTTCACCCCTAGGCCCCAGTGCTTATTTCAACATTTTGAACAACACTTGGCAGCGTATTATTTTCATAAACAGAAGAACCAAAATCCTGAATGAAAGGTGCAGGGACGATTAAGATGATTGAAATAGGAGCGGTCTGAATTTGAAACACATGATCTCAAGGAATTTAGCTTAACACTATTAAGAAACACTAAAGGATCATATTGAGGCGTAGTGACTAGCTGTAAAGTGTGCGTTGAATTACAGTGGGCCTCTCTGATGCACTCAGTGGCCTCTGCACCTGGTTTCAACATCGTGACATCACCGTAGGAAATGGGACTGTTTGGATTCTCACTACTGAATCAGAGGAGTCAATCAATCTTCATCCTCCACGGGTATCCTCTGTCACAACAGCACCTAATCAAGAGATTAAAGGAAGATACTAATTTGTCCAAATTTGTGGTTAAAAGAAAAAGAAGGATCACACAAGCGGGGCTGTAGAGGACGGAAATTGGAGAGGATATAAATGTGGAAAGGCTCCATCAAAAATATGGAAAAATATTTTGAGGTTTGCCACAGCGTCCGTATGGATGTAACTGTTACTTACGACACCGATTTTGAAATTGCTCACCGCAGTGAGTTCAAACTCTTACTGCAGTTAGAGAGAAAGTGTCCGCCTTGAAGTGAGCCACCTCGGTTTGAATCACTTGAAATTTCAGGTTCTACAAAACATTATATTGTGGGAATGAGAAATTCAGTCAGCTGTTAATTCAGTCTTAAATATGCATGTGGTTTTATTTGTACTGTAAGAGTATCTGAATATTCCAGTTTGTTATATCCTTTGACACCTAAGATGTCATTATCCACCTGCTGCGTATCAGTCCCAAGAAAAAGTGGCTGTGACTGTGGCATGAAGTCAAGCTGACACATGATACACAGCATTTTAGGTCAACCTCAGAACACACATTGGTATAATGACCAGGTTAAAGGTGAAGGAGCACGATGTTTAGTCTAAAGAAGTACATATTTATATGAAAGACCAGAGGAGTTTAAAGGTTTTGGATTTTCAGATTTAAATTTGTGAGTTTTTGCAGCATTAGAACGGCTCCAACACTGAGATATATTTGTTATTAACCTTATCATTATAATAAGGTTTATAGTTATAAACCAAAGTGTCGTCAAATCTGATTCACATTTACATTTGTTAACATTATTTTTTGACTAATCTTATGCTTTGACTTTTAAGATTTTTAAAGATTTTTATTAAATTTCACAGCTGGTATGAATATAAATTGATTTAGGTACAACTACTTCTTAGTGGGAATATCTGATCAGCCAATCCTATGGCAGCAATTCAGTGCATTTATTCATGTCTAAATGAACTGAATTACGCATTTAGGCATACATAGACCTGCTTAAGTTTAAATTGAGCATCAGAATCGAGAAGAGAGGTCATTTAAAAGACTGAAGGTGGCGTGGTTCTCAGTGCTAGATGCTGGTCAGAAACTGCTGATCTACTGGGATTTTTGCCACACAACTATCTTTAGGGTTTATAGAGGATGGTCTGAGAAAATATCCAGTGAGCGGGGCAGATATCTGAGTGAACTGCTTTTAGCTGATAGTAACTCAAACAACCACTTTCTCCAACAAAGGCAGGCAGAAGACCATCTCTGAACACACAGCATGTCAAACCGTGAAGCAGACGCACTACAGCAGCAGAAGAATGCAGCAGGTGCCTCTGCAGTGAGCTAAAAACAGGAAACTGAGGCTGCAATTCTGATCTTATGAGTCTAAAAAAAACATGGAAGCATGAAGCCATCCTATTCTTTATCAGTGGTTCAGGTTGGTGGTCTAATGGTGTGGGGGATCGTTTCATGGCACACTTTGGACCCCTTGGCAGCTACTGAGCATTGTTTAAATGCCCCAGGCTATGTGAGTATTGATGTTGTTGAGCATGTCCATCCCTTTTGCGACTACAGTGTTCCCATCTTCTGATGGCTGCTTCCAACAGGATAATGTGCCATGTCACGAAGCTCAAATCATCTCAAACAGTTTTTTTGAACATGACAATGAGATCACTGTACTCAGATAGGCGCCACGGTCACCGCAGATTCTCGTCATGGATATGCAGCTGATAAATCCACAGCAGCTGCATATCCATGACGCTATCATGTCAATATAAACCAGTCTGAGGAATGTTTCCAGTACCTTGCTGAATCTGTGCCGCAAAGAATCAAGGCGGCTCTATGCAAGTTTCATTGTGAAATAGCGCTGCTCTGCATTTATTAACTATTTGCATTCGCTTTCATTACATTTTTTTATGTCTGGGAGGGACTATTGTAGTAAGAGTACTCTGGATACACAGTTTTCATGTGAATTTTTTTCTTTGCGTTTCCCAAAAAGTGGTAAAAAATTACATAAAACATCTGGCAAACACTTGGTGTACTAGCTGTGAACACTTAACCAGAATAAAGGGAAGAGGGAGAATTTTTCTGCTTCATATATTCTATTTTTTTCCCCCTGACACTGGATGGTTGTAAAAAGCAGCAGTTCCATATCAGGTGATGAGTTGAGCTCTCAGCACTGGCGCAGCGGCTGAAGAAGCAGGTCGGAATCCCTACAGGTGTCCTGAAATTATTCCTTTTTGCTTATGCAGAGCCCTTTTGAAATGACTGCAGGTGCAGGTACCAACAGGAGATGAGCCGCGTCAGCTTCCACATAACTGTTTGTTTCAAATTTGTGTCGTGTGAAAAAACAAAAGAAAGAAAAAAAAACACTATTGGCTAATGGGTGAATGACTAGTAATGCATGTTTTGCTTGGTGTGTGTAACCGCATTCAAATCCCACATTTAACTAGCAAATTCCAGCAACCCAGACTACACAGAGACAAAAGCTGAATGCATGGAAATAATAACACGGCGCATGTCATCGACCATCTCTCCATTCCAACCTAAAAAACTCGATCTGGTTAGTGTTAAAATAAAACACAAAAGATCCCAGTGCTCATTTCAGTCATAACTCGGGCATTTCTTAACTGTCACTGGATGGTCAAAAGGCAGTTTGGGTTCCTTCAAATGTATTTCATCTACGAAGGTAGTTTGTTTGAGAGCACATGTTCGGATCTGAGGGCTGTTTGAAGCCATATGTAATTCCTGGCTGCATCCTTTCAACAAACTGCCTCCTGGTAATTGCCCATTACTCTAGAACTGAGAGACGTGCTGTCCAGGGGGCAACTACACTTGTCTGGAAACAATCATGGAGTTAGTAGGCTGGCTGACAGCCTTGTCACTATATGCTTCCCCTGCTGTGTGTTTCTTCTCCTGAGAAGATGAACTCTGGGGAAGAAGGAAAAAAAAACGATTGACATCCAAAATATAAATTTGCAGGCTTCAGTACCAATGCATGAAATACTCATCTAAAAAGAAGTAATCAGTGCTGATGGTATATTGGGACTCTCTCTGAAAGTAAAAATCCTTACCTTAAGGACTAAACGTATTGAAATACAATAAATAAAACAGACTGTAGACGATCATTTTTGACATTTGAGGGAAATGCAACACCCATGGTCTTTTGTGGTCGGTTTTTAGTTCGCGGTGCTGCAGAAACCTTTTTTTTTTTTTTCTGTGCAGCACGATGATGTGTTGCCCTGTGATGCCATAAAATAATATTGCATGACCTTTAACAAGTGACTCCATAATTACAGAAGAGCACGCAAGGTATGCCAAGTGACCTTCCTTCATCTATGACCAGACTTAAACATCAGACACAGAAAATAATAATAACAACTGACACGTCTACCTCTGGCGCAGACTGACAACTGGATCCAGATGGACGGAGCATATCATTACCGTTTCATTGGGAGATATCAAAACAGAAAGGCACATTCCAGGAAGCCGTCACTCTCTCACAGATTACCGCGTCTGAAATGAAAAATTAAAGCTGATATTGTTTGTATGCTTTTTCTCCTTTGTTCTCGGCGAGCTCTTGAGACCGATGCAGTTTATTGGGGGGAGGGGGGGGTGTGAAACGCAGAGGTGTTGAGAGAGGCAGAAAAGTGCAGGCTGAAACAGCAGAGGGGAAACATTTGAACTCACTCAAAGACATTTTCCTTCGACACCCTGCGCCTAACTATGCAGGAACACGTGGCTGTAGCGAGACCTGAAGCATGCTCACCTAGCTTTTTTAATTAAAACACATGACTAGAAGCAGGCCACCCATCCTCCTTTGAATTTTCTTGCAAACATCACGCTGACTCATTTCTCAGACTTGAGGCAGTGTGTGAGTTCCTCAAGTGAGTTGACTTTAAGCGCTGCCACCCTTTCATCCTTGAAAGGTAAGACTTCTTTTTCTTTCCAGGTCATACGTTCGTTGTTTGCAACCAGGGATTTTTTTTTCTTTTTTCAGAAACCCCTTATAGTCATCATCCTCCTCCTCCTCCTCTCCCTCCTCCTCACTCTTTCCTTTCAACCCCTGTGACATCCTTGAAGCTCTTTTTGATGGTCCCCGCCTCTACTTGAATCTTGCTTATTTCTCTATATACCCGTGGACGTTTAGTTTTGTATATTTTTACCAGCTCATCCCTCGCTGTGGCCTTGACAAGCACAACCTTCTGTTTTTTTCTTCGTTAAAGAAATCACTGCAGACTGGAGAAGTCCCATCTTCCCTCAAGCGTGTCCCAGCGGTGTTGCCTTACAGATTTCAGCAGGGATCTGATGTATGTACGTGAAGGCGCTGAAACCCACAGTTGTGCTCCACAGTCAGCCGTAGCCTTATTCGATCACTTGTGAGTGAGGTTGGTGGCTGCATTAAAAAGCAAGTGTACCAGTGAGAAATAAGAAGGTTTGGTGTATCCCACTTTGAGACACTGCCAGGAATTATTGGGAAGCAGCTTCTGAAAGAACCTTGAAGACAAGGCAAGAGTGATGAGAGGAAAGGCGACCTGACCAGCATCAGACCCAGGAGGCCACACAGGAATCTCGGTGCCCATAGATTCTCTCACATACATTCATGACTAACTAAGTGTGACTGCTGAGGCTGCGAGCGTACGATTCATAAGAAAAGTTAACATTTTGCTGAGTATGAACAGGAAGCTGGCGGCTCGGGAGATTTTCAAATCTTTGGATTTAGCAAGTCTTGGAGTTTCTGGGTAAAGTTAAGATTGAAGGAGCATTGTGAAATGTACATCCTTGGACACAGCACAGTAATGGTTTGTGTAATTGTAAAGGCAATCCTGATATTCATGTAAATGTTACATTGACACCCACCAACAACCTCAACACAGACCACAAAAACCCATGCCCGGCAGTGGCACTCTGGAGGGCAGTTGCCTCCCGCAGCCGATCAGTTGCTGCAGCACACTGAGAAAACCTCTCGTGATGAACTCAAGGAACACAACAGAGCCTTGTGTGTCGATTCAGTCTTCAAACTCCCCAGATCTCAGTTCAATCAAGCAACTGCGGGATGTGCCAGAACAACAAAGACTCTCTCTCACAACCCACAGAACCCAACTGTTCTCCTACCAACATCCCAGCACCAAGCAGACCCCCTGAGGGTTACGCCTCGAAGAGTCAGCGCCGTCTTGGCAGCATACCCACACTATATTAGAGTTGTGGGAGATTAGTGTATATTCAAGTAAATACATACAAATGAAGGCTGCTAAACATAACAGTAGAAACCTTCCCAAACTGGGCAGTAATGACTAAGGCTTACCAGGAATATGAGATTCCCACTTTCACTGTCAGAGAATGTAATAAGCGCTGGCATTATGTAGCAGCTTCTAATCCAAATGGCCAAATGGCTGCTGAGATATTATCAATACAGCCATTAATAGAGTGCATCTGCTTTCCAAGTTTTAGTATTTTTGTCTCAGCCTAATCCAGTCACAGTTTGCACAGTATATTTGTTCAAATTTCCATGTTTAATAATAGTTTTTAAAGCTGCACAGAGAAATCTGAAAATGTCCTGGTAATTTTTAATATACTTTAAGTTGCTAAATAAATGTTGGCTTAGAACATAATAAGAAGAGGCACACCACGAAGCAGCAACATTTGTTGACAGCTTAATCTTGAGGTGCCACAATTTATGAATAAAGTTGATACTCTGTTGTATAGAATACAAATAGAATACAAGTATCTGCATTGCTAGAGGATGCATTTATAGCCAAAACAAACACGGTAAATGTAATGGTACTTATATAGCGCTTTCCTTCTCTAACTTAGCACTGAACTTTGGTGGTACAGACACTTTCCACATTTTGCCACTTTTCTTAACGTGATGTCTACAGGGTGACATCACCGGTGTTGGTTCTGGTTCAACTGTTGTGCCAAGTGAAATGGCTCACATGACACCAACAAGGCTGCTGACGAGCGAGACAAGGGTGTCAGCATTTTGGCAGCGAGCCCATGTCAACCTTAACACCCTGAAGTGATATTACCAGAACAGAGATTTTTACAGCCTAGCAGCCCCAAACGCCATCAATCATATCTTCAGCCGCATATGGTTTCTGACCAGTTGGACCAACGAAATTCAAAATTCTGCAGCCTTTGATTTTGTTCTTTCTATCTTTGCAACCTAACTTTCCATTTCTCTTAAAAAGCTGCAAGGTCCTTGTTAGGATAAAAAACCCTGAGGAGGTGCAGTGTGTGTGCACTAGTGAATATGGTTGACCACAATGGTTCATGTAAACACTCAAAAGTGACAGTGCGCAGACAAAACTAAACCATGGAAATAAAGAAATGATGTGGTGGAAAGGATCCAACAGCTATAAACAGGCGAGACCACACCATTTAGTGCGTGGGCTTCAGATCCATCTCGAACCTTGCATTCCTCATGCTCTTATGCCTGTGGAAAAGTGGGGCAAAATCCTTATCCTGATATTTTTTACCTGTTTTAATAAGACCTCTGATGGGCTGTAGTCCCAGTAGAAACTGTCAAATTCTTTCTATGTCTGTTTACAAAGCCCACTTTTAACTGCAGGGGGAAAAAATGTGACAGTCTGCTTCATGTCCAAGAATAATAGTTTCTGCCCATTCATGTGCTGTCTGTGCAAGTGAAGCACCTTTTTTTTCAAAGAGCTATTACTAATGTTGCAGTGGGCCTTTCAACTTTACAGTAACACAAAAAGTGAATAGAGTAAAACCTGTAAAATGGAAGTATAGGGTGGTATAAAGTGTGGAAAGATTCATGCTGTCATGAGTCCCCACTTAGGATGTGGCTTTGATTGACAATAAGGACGAAGTAGAGGCAGCCGAGATTTATAGCGGATTGGGATTATGAGCTGTTGAAGACATCTGGTTTGACCAATTTTTATGGGGCTTTGTAGAGCAGTGAAGAACTTTCTGTGAGGCTGGGGATAAAAGTAGGGAGGGGCAAAGAAGAGTTACATTGTAGCCTTATTGTGTCTGTGTCGACTGTTAACAGTAGTGAAGAAAAAAATGCTACATTTGATGATAAAAGTCAGACCTCTGTTCAACAATTAAAGTATGGCGATTAACTGTTGGAAACACAGAAAATTATTGATCTTTGACAAAGAGTTAGATAAGACGATTGATACTGATTTCTTTTTTGTCCTTGAAACAAGCTACAACAGCAGTAGCTTAACCTACTTAAGCATAGAGGCAAAATAACTAGTCTTCTGTCTTAATTCTTCATACAATCAATTCAAAGAGGTGCCAGAAACAGCCTCATAGATTTTGTGATAGCATTACGCCGCTGCTGCAGATTTATTGGCTACACATCCATGATGCAAAGCTCTCACTCTCCCACATCCCATAGGTACTCTATCTATCCATCCATCTATCTCCACTTATCCAGTCCAGGGTCACAGTAGAGCTGGAACCTATCCCAGCTGTCATGGTGCAAGAGGTAGGGTATATTCTGGGCAGGTTGCCAGGCTATTGCAGGGCTAACAGAGAGACAGACAACCATTCACACTTACACTACTGGTCAAAAGCTTGGGAACACTCACCAATCCATATGGGTAAGTGTGTCCAAGACTTTGACTGATACTGTACATTCAGACATATGGCAGCTTTAGAATCACCAGCTAACATAAAACGCTTGTCTTTGGACTGTGGGAGGAAGCCGAGGTACCCAGCTGTGTAGGTGAACATGCAAACTCCACACAGAAAGCTTTCTGAGTGATCTCTTTCAGTGGATTTATAGATCCCAGGACCTTCTTGCCGTGAAGCAACGCTTAGCACCATTGTCTTGTCCATCGCAAGGCAGCCTAATTCTAAGGTCGGGTGTAGCAATGCAGCATGGGGAAAACAACTACGTAGAAATAACCAAGATAATAACTTGTTTTTCAAGCTGCAGTCGATTATTCTTTGTGTATATGTCGTGGTCAGCTGACCTGTGCAGCCACTGATATTTCCTGCTCTTTGTGAAAATAGGCAACTGAATACGACATACAGTAATTTAAGAAAATGTTTCATGAGCTATGAGGCTGATTTGCGAGCCCTAGACAATATGCAGCATAAAAGGTAGAATCTAATCTGCACCATTAGTATAAGTTTAAATTGATATATGTCCCAAAGTCCAAATCAGTGTTAATTTTGACAGCAAATTTTGATTCAGTCTTAGTCTTTTGACGAAAATGTAATTTAGTCTTAGTCTAGTTTTAGTCGATAAATCAATATGGTCAATATATCAACAATATCGTCGCCCCACATAGTTACACATCATTTTTGGCTCTTACAGCTCCCAAACATACACATATATACACAGACGCTGGAGTGCTGAAGCGTACGTCAAAGTCACCTCCATATTGGATGTGGCAAAATCGTCAGACTTAACATGACAGAGATGCTTCAGTCTTCTGCTGCACGGAGTTGCTCAAACATTTTTACAGTTGAAACTGGATCACATGGGCTCACCTTTATAGGTCAGAGCAATTATGAGCAATTTTTTTCATATTTCATCATTTCAGTATTTGGAAAACAGAATTTGCAGATGTCGCCAATAATCCTGTTGTCCCCAAAAGTCGGATATGGCTCTTTTTTTTAACCCTTTGAAACATTAAATTTATTGTA
>VOQJ01037813.1:2426-14889 GCA_015052665.1 Apistogramma diplotaenia | reverse complement strand
TCTGGGTGTGGTCTGTGTGTAGTGTGTGTTTTTTTTTTGGTGTTGTGTGTGTGTGTGTGTGTGTGTGTGTGTGTGTGTGTGTGTGTGTGTGTGTGTGTGTGTGTGTGTGTGTGTGTGTGTGTGTGTGTGGTGTCATCATCTCAAGACCTAAAGAACTCCCTAAGGCCTTTAGGGGAAAGCTTTCCATGTGTGGCAAAGGATATAAAAAGATCTTCTTTAGTACTTTATGGAAAATAATTCCCACGTGGCATAAATTTCAAATGCTTGATATAAGATGCATTATCAAATTAAACCCCTGGAGCAGGCTGCTTGGTGCCAAAGAATTATCAAAGAAGCCTAAACTTTTATTTCATGGATCGGCAGATCTTCTAACTGCTGTCAAAGTGCGTGTGTCTGCAAGCACAAACACGTCACACTAAAGCTGCTCTGTGCTGTCGAGCACAGACGTGCGATCAGACCTTTTTGACTAACGCAGTGTGGACAGATTAATCATAAATGGATTTGTTTAGCCGCAGTAAGAGCAGACATGCTCTTCAAGCAGTAGTGCAAAAGTAACGGGACACATGGATGCCATGTCCTCCATGTTTGGGAATTTTTGGACTACATGCAGTCTCTCTACTGTTTGATTATCACTTTTTTTTAATGAAAATATAATCCTGCTCTTTATACTTTATACCTGAAGTGATGATTCTCACATCCTGAGACTGTAAAGCTGATTTTATTTACGTCTTCTCCCCTGTCAGGTCAATTTGTTTTTTCTGCTCAACATCGTGCGAGTTCTCATTACCAAACTGAAGGTGACCCATCAGGCAGAATCGAGTCTCTACATGAAGGCGGTGAGAGCCACCCTCATCCTGGTGCCTCTGCTTGGAATTCAGTACGTCCTGCTTCCCTACAAGCCCGAGGGACGGGTCTCCTCTGAAATATATGACTACATCATGCACATACTCATGCATTACCAGGTGAGACGGTGGTTAACGGTTAGTGTTTCCCATTATTATTATATATAGAATATAGAGAGTGTGCCGCCTGCCAGTACGGGTCGTTCTCTGTACTGTTTGTCTTGTTCAGCTGTGTGTGTATATGTGTGTGTGTGTTTTGTTATGAAAAGTCATTACGCTCTCCCCTCCTGTGAGGCAGGCATTTATTTTAATAAAATGATCTTTTAAATGGTCTTCAACCTCAATAGTTTCTTAGCTTTTGCCAAAAGTCAAACATTCCCATTAGCCACAGACAAGACTTTGTTTGTGTAGCTCAGGAAAGAGCAGCAGGAAGGAAGGCACAAATTATCTGAGCTGAAAGAGACTGAAATCTGTTGGATGTTGATGAAGCGTTATCTGATCATCTTGAGCCGTCCAGTGTGCGCCGTGCGGGGCTCTTCTTGAGTAACGGCCTGTATCGGCTTTCAAAATGTATTCACTTTGACCTCGTATGTTTCTCTGCTTCACAGCACTTTAGACCCTAAGATGTTGCCTACAAACAACTTTCCTGAGACCAATTAGTAAGCTGCATGCCATCTCTCTCTTTCATGTGTTTCTTTTTTTTATTTCAGGGTCTGCTCGTGGCCACCATCTTCTGCTTTTTCAACGGCGAAGTAAGACCTTTTGATTATGCCCTTTTCATCGTGTTTTTCAGCTATGCAAACACATGCACACACACGCTATCCCACACTTCCTCTTTGTGATCACGGGTATCCAAGACGACGTCCATTGTTCTGACCTTGTGGTGGATAGGGGTCGTGCCTTGACAGGCTCAGGCCCGCAGTGTCTTTGCTCCAGTGTTGGGGAATTAAATTTGCAGTCAGAAGCTTCCGAGCTACCAACCTGAAAGAAAAACAACTGCAGCAAATAAGAAAATAATCTGAAACGATCAATTTAACTCTAAACTTTACACGACCTGAAACTGCAACAAAGTACAATACAAAGCAAAAAATGGCATCCAGTTGATTCTGGAAGCGATTTTTCAATAACAATTTAAAGAGAGAGAATGAGCTTGTTTGTACTCTCAGTGGTCATGTACAGAAAAAAATTAAACAAAACAGAACAAAAAAAAGTTTCACTCCTCAGCGTTTCTCTCCAAACACTGAAGATTATGATGCTGGCAAGCAGCCATGCGCTGTGTGCTGATTACTGTCAATGTTGCACGCAATTCATCTACATAGAAAATAGCTTGACTTTGCTGGTGGAAGTTTACAAGATCCACTTAGCAACTTCCCTTTGATCTTTATCTAACGATTTACTGCCAAAGTATGTCCTAATCCTGTGCTTATTGTACGCTCAAAGAAAGTGGCATTGTTGTGTCTATGCACGGAAACACCAGCTCGGGAAAATGCAGTAGCACCATCCTCAATCAAGGAATGTTTGTCACTAAATGCTTCGGAGAGAATTCGCAACAAAGAACATTGATGCCACGTGAAGACGTTGGTCTAAAGATGTGGAAAGGCTTCCTGTTGCTTGGTGCTTTCAGCTTTAAGCTAGGCTAGCTATGTCCCAGCTGTTTGTGTTACTGATCGGTTCTTCTAAGAATCCATCATATCCCAAAGGATTTTCATTTTAAATAGCTTAAAATAAAAAGCCTTGCTTTCTCTCAGAAATTGAGATGATAAAGACTTCGTCTGATGTTTGAAAGTAGCCCGGTTAATTTAATATTTCACATGAACACAGATAGCAATTCTGTGCAGGGAAATGCTTTATTTACTTCCAAGATAATCATAAACATGCAACATCTCCTAATTACAGGTTAAAAATGACTACTACTGTATTTGTACCAGTTTCTGATCAAATATAAATACAAAATGACTTATTAATTGAGCTTTATGTCAGCTTATGATTCCTAAGCTAATATCTGATAAATGATCTCTCGGGCTAGGTCCAAGCTGTTCTGAGGCGGCACTGGAACCAGTATCATATCCAGTTTGGCAGCAGCATAGGAAACCACTCCGATGCCCTGCGCTCTGCTTCCTACACAGCTTCCTCCATCACCGAGGTGCAGGGCTGCTACAGCATCGACTGCCACTCCGAACACATGAACGGCAAGGGCTGCCATGACACAGATGCCTCCATACTGAAGTCAGACAGCCCCTTTGCCTGACATAAACAGTGTTGTCAAACTCTCTCCATCCCACCATCACCCTTAAAATCTGCTACATGTTTGGAGCTCACCATCCAGGAACACTGGCCACTTGCCATAGATACAGTGCCAGAGGGAAACGAGTGAGGAACAAGATTGTACGTCCTGGCTCTCACACACCTGAAGAAAATGATGACTTCTTTTCCACACCGACACGAGTCCTTTAACTGTACTGTACGGCGAGCTTGATGCAGCTGCTCCTGCGCTGTGCTTTCTCTGCAATTTGCAACTGAACTGCTTTACTCGGACTACGATGCTTTCAGATCCGTCTGCCTGACAAAATCATTTTTAAATCAATAATTACTGACTGCTTGATTATCCTCGTGGGCTCATGCTGTGCACAAAAAGCCTTTGGTTACACTGTAAATTCTTTTGACACAGTTGGTGCCAAACCAAGAAGTTTCGCCTGCCTCATTTATTTTTTATTATCAATAATGAATCAGATAGGACGTCTAACATGTGCACAGTGAAGTATTAAATCTTTATCTATATCTTTCACGTGTTAAACATAATTTATCAACATATTCTTGTTTGTTAAATGAAAATAGATTAAATACCATACAGTATTTATGATTTTTTTCTTCTTTTTTTTTTAAATGAAATGCTGATCTGACTTGTTGCCAGCAGCACACAAACGTTCTCCACATTTTCCTCTTCGCTTCAGTGTTTGTTCCCATGTGTGCAGTCGATGCAGGTGATTCTGCGTCCCACCGTTAGCTTGTGCTCTTCATTTCAAGGCATCTGGACATTTTGTCATGCTGATGTTCGAGCGTGCTCAAGTGGTCCTTACTGACATGTGCATCGTTTCAGCCAGATGGAAGCTTGTAATGTAACATGTTAACACAAAGTTATCAGAGAGAAGCCACATTTGAATGTAACAGTCAGCGGTGCATTTCCTTAAGCTGGAAGTTGGGCCCGCCCCCCTCGAATTGGACTTGCAACTCAGAAAGTCGGCGCAGTCGCCAACCAGGACTGTGCAGTCTTGGTTGGTGGGTCTGCAGGAGTGCATGCAAATGTTAATAATGCTGTAAAACTCTGTACTGCCGCTGTATGCAGAGCACTGACCAGGCTTCTCCGTGAGTGTGCTGCAGTGGTGTTTTTAAGCATATAAAACAAGCTTTGTGCTGTATTCCACTGTCGGCTCTAACTTACTGAGGAGCAAAACAAATCCTGTTTTTCTTTGCTCGTCTGTCTTTACAGCTGGAAAACCCTCAGCCCGGGAGTGATGTCACTCCCAGCTACAGCATCCGACTGCCGAGGCAAATGGAACACAGCATTTGTTTAAAGATTGGGCTCTTAAGCACACATCACATTCCCTTTCACTGCTGTCTCTTTTCTTACCCATCTCAAACCACTTAACGATAATTAAGATGTCAACAGCACTCAGTGTTGCAGGAAGTTAATTGAATGATGCGTAGCTCTTCAAGTACCGCAGTAGGAAACTGAAACCAAATTGAGGAAAATCAGATTTTGTTAATCCATACATGAAAGAGCAGGGCGATTTGGCATTTTAAACAATATTCTCATGTAGTTGTGAATTAAGTCATTTTGCAATGAATAAAGTTGTGTTGTCCTTCTTCATAGATGTTTTACTGTCTGCAGCTAAAAGGTTTGGCAATTTGTACGACCCACTTTGAGAACTTCAGGCCACTGAATCCCCATATTGGAGTGATTATTGTTGTACTTTGTCATGTCCTTTTGTAGGATAATCACGCTATGAAACAATGTGTTAGGCCAGTGTGGATTTCTGTGATCACGTTTCCAGTTTGCCCATAAAAAGAAATGAAAAGTGCAATAGAACTGGGCAAAATCCTGACGTAATTGAAGCAACTTGAATGTCCACTACAGGTTCTGCTACTCTGGAAAAATGACAATGGTGAACTAGAAAAGGCATTAGACCTGTGTGAAGTGTCAAACATTAATGTTCCTCATTTGCATGAGCAAATTCTATAAATCTAAATTCTATAAATCACTTCCACCACCCACTTGTGTTTGTTTTGGGTCTGACTGGTGCTTCCTCAGTTACTTTCATTCTCCTGACTGGGGCAAAACCTTCTTACCTCGGTGAACCAAATCTCTGTTATCATTAGTGCACAAATTGCATGCATTAATTAATCCCCAGAGCACCAAATACTGGTGCAAAAGGACACCCTGTGGGTATTTGTGCATGGGATGCTAATGGCGTCTGATAGGACGTGTCCATTTGATGACCTGCAGTGAGAAAACACAATTCATTTGCTCTTTTTTCTTCTGTCTTTTAACCTTAAAAATTGCTACATTTGGATGGAAACATGACTTTTCAACTCAACCCACAATTATTTCTATTCTGTCCCTGAGAGTGAGGTATTAAGAAACCCTTCCAGGTCATGCCAGTGCACGATGTCATAACCTGGGTCAAGGTTTGGATTTTTGGTCTGGACTTCTGCACACAGCCTTATTCAGCCTTATGTGATGAATCTTTCATGTCATGTGACAAAAACCAAAATAAAATGAATAAAAAAATGTACTGATAAAAAATCTTTTTGAAAGCATTTAGTTCATTTCAAGAGCCGGTCAGTGTTCACTGCTCTTTCATACAGTTATGTGGTCATTTTGCCCATTTTGCTCTTTCTTCACTGATAACCATTTAAACATAATGCTGGGAACATGAGTCACTATCAGTTTTTGTAAATCCAACAGTTCTGCAAGGAGGACAGGTGAAACGTGAGAGTGGTAGTATGCGTGATTTATATATACAGTATTTATGAGTATAGCTTACTCATCGAAGCATCCAACCACCACTTCTGTGTTTTAAAAAAGGGAAGGAAACAGGAAATTCTCAACATGCTTCCTTATCTGCCTGCCCATATTACTTGTCATCATCCTGTTTGGTTTTTTGGCCTGTCTTTGGAGGCAAACAAAAACACATTCTCTGTAAGTTATTCATGCCGTATTATTAAAATACACGTATGGTGCAGGTTTGATGTGTAAAGATTCACATTCAACCTTCCAACAGGAATGTTTTCCTTCTGGATTCAGTCACTCTTTCATGGACATGTAAAAGAATCGCCCACGGACATGGCAAAGTCCATTTGCATTACTGGCTTATTCATTTACGTATGATTGTTGAATGTTTCTGTTTTCAGTCTTTAATACAGCTGTGACGACTTAATGCACTTGATTCTACACAAACGGGGAATAAGCTTATTTTTATGAAATGTTATCACTAAGTGGCTAATGTTTGAGGTAAAACCAAGTAATTTGTGTCATATATTCTCGGTATTCAAGCACCGATTCTATATGAGATCAGGATTTAGCATCAAACATACAGTTTGTAGTTTTTCTCATATCAGATCTGCAGGACAGTTTCTTCATTTAAACAAACGGTGCAATCGATGCTGCTTTGCAGCAAGTGATTAACGTACAATGACAAAGCTATCCATACATGGTCATTTATTGTGTAGTAATGTCGCCATAATCATTTATGAAAGCAACCTCTTCAGACCTGTGGAAAAGCCAGAGGCTTTTGGTAAATGTAGTAAATCTTGTGTATCGTTTAAGTTGTGTATTTATGTGTGAAATGTTTTCATACGACTCTCCAAAGGGTTTGTGATGTCCCTGGTGACACTTGGTAAAATGTTGTAAAGTATGATAAAAGCATCGAGGACAATGTCTGTAGTTTCTGTTCATACTGTACTGTATCTAATTTTGCTAGTCTTGACACATCACACTATTGTTTGAATGCAATTGTTTTGCTTTATTCTCTGGATGTGAAGTACGTTCATGTGCATATATATATACTTTTATGCACACGAACATATGTATATATATATTTATGTACAATGTCTCTTTTTTAAGTATTTCACTGAGTTAGACAATGTTGCTATCTTGTGTGTATCTTCATACTAATACAGTATAGCACAGCACCAACCCTCAGCATTTTTTTCTTTTGTTCTGTTCTATTTTTTTATCTATAAATTTTGTCCAATATCATCATACTAAGTTGACATTTCAGCACAGCAATTATTTCCAAAGAGACCGCTGTTTTGGTTTCTGAAAAGATATCACTACCTTCTGACTCAGTTATACTAGATTCAAACAGAACAGCAGCCTCTTTGGAACTACTGTAAGATAAATTGTTTTTTGTTTGAAGATTGCATTTCTTTATTTATTTTTCGACCACTTGCAAGAGGTTGCGGTCACCAACTGGTCACCCAGAGGTTGAGCGTGCGGCAGCCTCGACCTCTGGGTGACCTGTTCTATCGGGTCACCTCGTCACCTCCAAACAATCACGGTATGACTCAGACTCACTCACAGATTTGTGAAGGTTTTTGAATAATTGCCATCTAATTTATAAATGCAAATTGCCAACAAACAACCTGAATCAGTCCGATGAGCACAACTTATCTGCAAGGCGTCCCATTGCAAAAAGGGACTCAACTCAGCTGGTTGTTATATTGCTTTTGCTGTCCTGCAGCAGCTCTGTCACTATTTGTGGAGGAATTTCTGAATTGTTGTAGCTGGACTCTTAATGGAAGCAATGTGCATTTTTGTGTCTAGAAAGAGCAATATATTTGTAATTGAGGGCTCAGAAATTACCAACCTTTATGAATCATGAATTTATAGCAGTCTGATAAACTATTATCATCATTTTATTGCTGTTAGGTACCAAAATAGTTTTGATTCCGGTTGCGAGTGGTCACCGACCTCTCCACCATCTTCATAGCAACTATTTCTAAGGCAACAATGCTCATACTGTAGTGCATTGTGTTTTAAAGAGAGAGCATGACTCATATTATCACTTCTAGAATGCTGTCAACATACAGCATCAATCACAGTGCCAGTCATGTCTGTTCAGTTTGTTAAAGCTCTCGCCTGCCTTATTCTACAGCCATTCAAGCACATATATTCTGCAGTAAATGGTACCATGTAACATTTTTATATCGTCCTCACTTGTCCCATCTACTATATACTTGATTTATGAGCTTAATGTTGAAGTGAACAGAACACAGTGTAACTGAGTTGTGTAGCTGATTTGACACCTCTGGGGCTCTGCAGTGGGGGCTGTTGTAATGAGAAACATCTGCTCTGTTGCCAAAGAGTCCCCACAGAAACTGTCAAAGCCAACAAACAAGCTTCATTTTTTTAATGTTATTCCATTCCCAAATCCCTTTAGTGTTGAGTAATTTATAAAGAGACTATTAAAAAGATCATGTGATAATGGGAGATTATGAATAACACCATATTAATACAAATTACTTTGTTTAATCTAGTTTATGAGTAACACATTAACAGGTGACTCAGTGCAGAAATGTTGAAACTTGTTGCAAAGTACATAAAGATCCTGAGGGGTAATAATATTTTTTTATTTATTCAGTGATAAATGATTGCTTTGGAGTTATGTGTCTGCTCTCTGATAGTTGTGAATTTTTCATAAACCTTGTCTATAGGTTATGTATACATTTTGGCTTAGTAGTGCACCATCACTCCTTCAGATCTGCTGCAGCACATTCATGATGCAAATCTCCCCCCACCACATCCCAAAGGTGCACTACTGGACTGAGATATGGTGGAGGCCATTTGAGTGCAGTGAACTCATCATGTTCAAGAAACCAGTTTGAGATGATTTGAGCTTTGTGACATGATGCACTGTCCTGATGGAAGCAGCCATCAGACGATTGGTACACTGTGGACATAAAGGGATGGAGATGGTCAGCAACAGTACTCAGGCAGGCTGTGTGTTAAATGATCCTTGGAGGAGCTACAGTACAGCAGGCCTCCAGCAGCAGTCTGAACCATTAGTGCAAAGCAGGAGAGATCCATGTGCTCAGGTATAGAAAAAAATGATAACGTCTGTGTGATTGTGTGAATGAAGCTTGTAGTAAAAGCCCTTTGACCTGCCAGTACTTAAGGACCAACTCAAGCAGCCTCACCAGATTGCTGTTGTGTTTTGTGTGGTAATTAGGCTCCATTGTGCTGACATTGCTTTTTGGTGAAGAGTGAAAACAATTATCTTTCAAGACTGATAATACATGCTGTTAAATTAAGATGTGTTTTTCAGGGGGGTCATACAGTCATTTATTGTGATTTATAAAGTATTGCAGAATCAATGCAATGCTTGAGAGATTCAGTAGGTTAAATTAATCAGCTAAGTCAGTAATGCAATTTTAAAATAAAAGCTAAATATAGGAAAAAGGATTAGCAGAAGAAAATGGAAAGCTACAGGAATATCTATAAGATGATATAAGAGACAGGAAATGTGAAGCTGCTGTAATGACTGAGCCTCACGATCATTACATGTACATACTGTATCATCGGTTAAATATTCACTATGCAAATCGAGTAACGTATTCTCTAAAATATTAAACCACTGTTTGAGTCATTTCAATATGTATTTAAGATTCATTTAATTTGAAGGTGATATATGAATTTCTACTCAAAAGAGTTCAAGTTAATTCATAACTGTACAAACTGTACAATACAAACATTCCAGCACAAACCCGTATATCCCGCTTTGTCCAATTAAAACTCCCGGCATCACACATTTACTGCTCCACTGCCTACAGCAGCCTGAGCTGACATATGGAATTTCTTATGGGCCTTCTCTGGCTCAGCATGTGGCAAGAGAGGTTTACACAAAACCACAACATGCCACCTGAGCAAAAGTTTTAAAAATAGAATTTTCCCTCAGTGGTGAAAAATTGTTACGGAACACATTTCCTGTAGTTATATGTCATCAGACATTTTATATTTTTTTTTCTGCTGCTGCTGGCTTGTCTTCCTTTTACGTGACCTGAATAAGTAACTACATACACCACTGGAAAAAGAAAAAGGCTGCTTTAGGTTGCTGTCACCTGCACTTAGCCTCAAAAGCTGTGGTACAGCTGTTCACTCCACATGATGCACAACAAGCTTTTTTTTTTCCAATATTGTGTAGGGGGTTTTTTTTGTTAACATTTTGACCCAAATGAGCTGTATTTCACACAGATAAATAAATACGCTGCTCATATGAATAAATAAGGGAACTCACAGAATAACACAAAGTCAGTTAAACTTCAGGGAATGTCAATCTGTTCAGTTAGAAAGCAGAAATGATTATGAATCCATTTCACCTGCTTTGGTGCAAAAGAAAGTGGCAACAGGTGCGCTGTAAAGGCAACAAGACAGCACCTGAAAAGGGAAGGTTTTGCAGGTGGTATGCACACACCACTGCTCACTCATTTTCCTGAGAAATTTCTCCCTAGGTTAGCTTTTTCTTAATGTATGAGACACACTCTGGCATGAAATGTTACCTGCCAATCATTTAGATTGCACAAGCACTCCAGCAAGATGGCACATCCATAGTTGCTGTAGAGGTGATACCAAGAAATGAGCTGGTTAGAGCCACAGAAGGCCATCAATCCAGTAGCAGGACTGGAATAACTGACCTCCAGTGGGATACTCATTCATGTTTATGAACAAAATATCCAACTCAGACTCCACAAGGGTGGCCTGAGGTCCTTCAGTGGGATGTCTACTCACAGCTCATCACAGTGCATTTTGATATGTATTTGCCAGAGAACAGTAAAACTGGCAGGTCCGCCCACCAGCGGCCCCCTGTCCTCTTCACAAATGAGAGCACGAGTGCAAGTGACAGATTTCAAATGGATTCACAATGGTTTTTTGCTTCCTAACTGGACAGATCTCCCTGTAGTTTAACTGACTGTGTCATACTGTGATGATCAAGTGTTTCTATAATGCATGTGAGCAGTGTATATTCTAAATGTGGATTAGCGGAGCAAAAATCAGTATTGCAACACGAGGCACAGAAATGACAGTGCTCCTCAAACCCTGCTGTCATTATTCCGTTTTTGCCCAGTGGAAATTGTGCTTTATTGAAGATGCTACTAACAGCTATATATGCAGCTAAATGTTGTATTTATAGAACATTATTATATCAAATGACAATGTAAAAAAAAAAACATGCCAGAAGTTGGGAACTTAAAGAGAACTAGCTTCATCTGTATCTCACTTTGGCTTTCCAGCTTAATAATGAGTTTCAGCTCACTGTGTAGCTGTCTAGCGCAGTGATTCCAAACTTGGGAAATACCCGAGGGGCATTTCTACAGCAGCCAGGGAGTACATGGAAAGATTATCTCACTTAATAAGTTTGACCAGAGCAGTTACCCATTACTTTCATGAAACTGTTAAGTAGTGGTAGAGCTGCCAAAAGCAATACATACATTATTAGAGGAGTGAATAAATGGTTGAAAGCTTTCTAAAATTTGGTTAACAATTGAAATAAGTTAATATCAATAAAACAAGTTCAGTTGCAAACTAACAGTTTAATTTGTTCAACTGATTACAACTAAATTACAGATGCTAGCTAAACAGTCTGCAATAGATGCTATCTTTTGAACTGTGTATCATATCCAGATGTAAATACCTGGAAATTAAAGCTGAATTTTGATCTTTTTTCTCTCTCATACATTTCCAGTCTACAGCACGAAATAATGGGATTGGCCTAACTGTTTCAATACTTTTTGAAGGGAGCATGACTGTTACTGCTGTACCAAAATGGCACTCACATGTCCATCCATCCATCCATTCTCTTCCGCTTATCCGGGGTGGGGAGTGGGGGCAGCAGCATAAGCAGAGAAGCCCAGACTTCCGTTTTCCCAGCCACCTCCACCAACCCATCCGATGGGACCCCAAGGCATTCCCAGGTCAGCCGAGAGATATAATCTCTCCATCATGTCCTGGGTCTGCCCCGGGGCCGCCTCCCAGTAAGAACACCTCACCCAAAAGGCACCAAGGAGACATCCTGGTCAGATGTCCGAACCACCTCAACTGGCTCCTTTCAATGTGGAAGAGAAGCGGCTCTACTTTGAGCCCCTCCTGAATGGCTGCACTCCTCACCTTATCTCTAAGGGGGAGGCCAGCCACCCTTCAGAGGACGCTCATTTTGGCCGCTTGTATTCGCAGTCTTATTCTTTTGGTCACTACCCAGAACTTATGACCACAGGTGAGGGTAGGGACGTAGATCGATCGGTAAATTGACAGCTTCACTTTTATGCTCAGCTCCCTCTTCACCATGACCAACCGGTGCAGCGTCCGCATCACTGCAGATGCAGCACAAATGTGTCTGTCGATCTCCCATTCCCTTTTCCCGTCACTCACGAATAAGACCCCAAGATACTCAAACTCCTTTTTCCTGGGGCAGCAACTCGTCCCTGAGCCGGAGTAGGCACTCCACCCTTTTCCGACTGGGGACCATGGCCTCAGACTTGGAGGTGCTGATTCTCATCCCAGCCGCTTCACACTTGGCTGCGAACTGTTCCACAACGAGCTGTAGGCCACCACCTGATGAAGCCAA
>VOQJ01037810.1:4749-18287 GCA_015052665.1 Apistogramma diplotaenia | reverse complement strand
AACCAGAGTCACGTGACGTAAATAAACTCACGTAGCCTATGACTTCTTTTTTGTTTACATTTTTCACATAGCTAACCCAGTTATTACATGAAGGTAGTGAGTCTATGTTAATTTTGGGAAAGAAATACAATTTATTTGAAAGCAGTTTGTGTTGTGTGGCCTGGATCAGTCTGTCCCCTCGCCTCGCGCCCCTCCCCCTGCCTCCTCTTACACACACACCTGTATGACCTCACTCCGCAGCTGTGACGTGACAGTGAGGGCGCCCCAGCGCCCACTGCAGAGATCTGACATGGAAATGAGTCTAACCCGAACCCTCTACCTAACCCCCCCAAAACTGCAGAGTTTTGTTTTGAGTTGTTTTGGTTTTTGTTTGTTTGTTTGACGGCGCTCGTGCGCCCTGGGCAGTCGCCCACACTGCCCAAAGAGATAAATGCCCTGCACTTGTCCAGCAATGTCACAGCGGCAAAAACAAATGAATCACTACAGGGAATACTGCAAGTCAAAGCCAGCCAGTTAAAACCCTGAAAGAAAGAACTTTGTGAAGAAAAACAACAAAACATGTATATATATATATACATAAAGCTGACACTTTGACAACCTCTTGCGTTCTAGTGCCTGCGTCCTGAAGTTAAACTGCTCCCTCTGGTGGCTGAAATATGAAGCTGCATTTCTAACTTTAAAAAAGGCCTGCATGTTCAGTGCCACATAAATCAGCTTTCTTCCCCATTCTGATGCTCATTTTGAAATTCTGCAGGTCCCCTCGACCACGTCTGCATGCCTAAATGCACCGAGTTGCCACCATGTGATTCGCTGATTAGATATTTGCAGTAATGAGCAGGTTAACAGGGGTGTGAGGGATGAAAGCAGGAAGCAGAATGATACTTCCACAGCATTTATTTTACACCTCAAAGTTCACGAGCATCTCAAAACACACTAAAGGCACATTTTGATCTCATGCAGCCTTAAAGTCTTTGATATGAACTCACGTGCTTATTATGGCAAATGATCTGGCTGCACCAAGGCCTTGTTTAAGCTAAAGAAGTCATGCAAAGCTAAAGTAGAATCCAAGATTTAACTATGCAACTGTAAATGATCAGAGAAATTTAAAGACTTCTGCTCATACAAGTCGCAGGTCTGCTTGTGCTTTCACGTCAGTTAAAATTACTCCTCCACCGCATGGTAAGCAGAGGATGACAGCAGCATGGCAAAGATCTCCTGCATGAATCCAGCTGCTGACCGTGAGGTCCTAAAAGCAGCTTAAGCCCAACAGCCACCAAACCCTTGATGTGGCATAGCTGCTGTTTTCTGTCTGACCAGCAACAGCAGGATGCGTCAGAGTGGAAGAACTTCGACATGTTTGTTTTTACTTCGATCTGTCGTCCCCGGTGACTCATGCTTTCGGGTAACAGCCATCAGCTCCATCCAAAGCCTCGCTTGGACTCGCTGCAGGAGGACCTGAGGATGTGCGTGTGGTCCGGCCGGCTTCACTTTCAGCTCCAACCAACATGCCAGATTATTATTGTTATTCCTCTAAGCTGCTGGTAGGTTGAATACAAATGTCTGGGATTCGTTTTTAGTTTTGAGTCACTGCGGACTTCTGGTAACTTCTGGTCACTGTGAGGATGTTATGGTGAAGTGAGGTTAAGGATAAGGAGAAGTCTGAGGAAAATGTAAACAAAAAGCTCCCAACAGGCTCTCACCATGGTAACAGATGGGTGGTTTCTTTATGTTTGCAACATCTTTTCAATCTGCTGGTCAACAAAATGGATGGATGGATGGATGGATGTATGGATGGATGGATGGATGGATGGTCAGACAAAGGTACTAAAGTGTTTCTGTTTCATTTTTTAAAACCTGACATCAAGAAAAGCAACAGAGAGAAAATAAAACCTGTTGGGATGTAATACCGACACTGTCCTGCAGGGCGTGCTGTTACACCAAAACAGACTTTTGCAGATCACATTTAAGTGAGAGTGTAGTTAATATCAGTAACGCTGCATTTAAAGGAGGGGATAAAATACAGAAGGAGAGGGTGGAAGAAAAAGGAAAAAAAGTGATATAAGCAGACAAAAAGTACATTTCAATACAAAGGAAAAGTAATTTGATCTTATTATCGAATCCACTTCTTTATAGAAACAGGAGTGTGTTCATGTCACTCTGTTAAATATCAACACACACACACACACACAGAGTGAGACTGAGTAAATTTATCGCATCTGCGTGTTTATCAGCCAATAAAAGCTGCAAATTAAAACCATGTGACCGTTGTTAATGAACTGCCTTCAGACAAAAGACACACAAACACACTTTAGCCACATTGTAACAGCTTAATGGCCAAAACAGAAACACTAAGTACTTGTTATTAAGACATAATTATTGCTTATTTGATTAATAGTTTGGTTTTAATTTCCATCCATTTACAGCTGCTTATCCAGGTTGTGGTAACAGGGTCGGCGGTCTAGACACAGATGCACAGACCCTCCTCTAGTTCCCAAGATGTAATTTCTCCAGTTTTGCCCTGGGTCTGCTCCAGGGTCTCCTCCCAGGAAGACATGTGTGGAACACCTCACCTGGGAGGCATCCCTGAGGCATCCTAGCCAAATGCTTGAATCACGCTCAGCCATGAACAAGACCCCGAGATACTTCAACTCTTCCACTTGGGGCAGCAACTCATCCCCCGCCACCCTATTCCAGCCGACAACCACGGCCTCGGGCTTGGAGACGCAAATTCTCATTCCTGCCGCTTCAGACGGCTGCAAATGTCCACCGCTGATAAAACCAGAATAACCACATCATCCACAAAAAGCAGAGAGGTGATCGTGAGGTCAGCATAAAGGTGTGTCTTGAAATTCTGTCCATGAAAGTTATGAACAGAATTGGTGACAAAGGAATCCAGCACTTACTGGATTACTGTCGCTGCAGCTAATCGGGGACCACGTGGTCATTTTTACACACTCACAATGATCAGGAGCTCCATCTTATCACAGTGTAACTTAGACATGTGACATCAGCATACTTATCATAACACTCATTGTGTCTCTTGTAACAGCTGACCTTGTGATGACGTGTACAAGTCTGTCACATTTAGTGCCCTAATCAAAAGACCTGAGACTCCTACTGGTGATATATGGCCGCAAGTGTTCACTTGAGTAGCCATCAGCTCAATCCAAAGCCCTAAAGGTGAGTACATTTGAGTACTGCCCACCCAGATAGCCTTTGGATCCATACTTGGTGATCAATAATCCCAAAGGCTGAGCTCAAATCCAGCATCAGTGGAAAAGATTTGAGCCTCTGAGGTGAGCAGACGCCACAGAGCGGCTCCCGTGGAAGCCAGACTCTTATTGAAGGATGTTAAATTCTTCCAGACCCAACAGCTGCTGTGCAAACACTTTTTCTAAGACTTCTGCAATAAAGGGGAGTTTTGAAAGCCGAGTGGGTGGAGAACCTAATGGTAAAATATTATTTTGTGCAACTTACTTAATTAAAAAAAATTGTCCCAGTCATCTTCAGAGAAAAAAGGAACGACTTGTTGAGCAGGTGACACAATGTTGTTAATAGTATAAAATAGCAATGAGAGACTGGACCTGTTAGAAACCAGCTTTGTACAACAGGCAGCTCTTGCCTCTTTGATGATGTTGTTAAGAGTAATTAAGAGGTCTTTTAAATAAAGACGGTGGAAACGTAACACAATTGTTCTCTTTTTCTACGAATGTGTTTAAAAGAGTGACCCTGGTCATTTATTCAGTGGTCAGGATTGAGTGGGTGGGGGCCCAGGCTAGAACCATAAACGGTGATGGTCTTAAGACGAAGCCCTGGGGAGCACTGAGGTATGCTAAAAAAAACCAGTACAGCCGATCCGGCTCGATCCACCGAGGAGCGCAGACACGCAGGGCGATGGGATCTGTCAGAGACAAAGGGAACGATAAACACGGAGGGCTGCGTGGGAAACGAGGCGCAGATGGGAAATACTGTGGATGTGGGTGATGTTTTCACACCCAGTAAAACCTTTTAAATAGATGTTTGTATAAGGCCGTCTGACTTTTAGCATGTCTGAAGAAGAGAAGGTCAGAAGGAGCTGCACTGTGTCTTTGTGGCTTTAGACTGCAGGCACGTCAAACTCACAGCCCGCGGGTCGTTTCCGGCCACGCCCCCTACTTCCGGGCGTAAATTGGCGTTAAAAATATGGCACAATTAGGCCCTTTAAGTTACTTTTTTGACATTCCGCTTTCTCCACCAATTGACCGGAAGTAGGGGGCGTGTCCGGAAACGGCCCGCGGGCCGCGAGTTTGATATGAGAAAGCAGATGATGGGGTACCACAGGAGAACTGTGGTACTGCATGAGGAAGTCAAGAGTGGCAGAGAAGTATGTGAAGGTGGCGCAGGACATGTATGAGGACAGAGTGACAGTGGTGAGGTGTGTGGTAGGAGTGACAGATGTGTTTAAAGTGGGGGTGGGATTACATGAGGGATCAGCTCTGAGCCCCTTTCCTGACTGACGGGCAGACAGATGGGGTCAGGCGGGAGTCCCTGTTGGCTGTGATGTTTGCAGACAACTTTGTGATCTGTAGTGAGAGCTCGGAGCAGGTGAAGGATGAATGAAAGTCAGTAATAAAAGAGGATACATGTGTGTGGGAATGAGAGGGAGACAGGTGGAAAGGTGAACATGCAAGGAGAAGAGGTGGTGAAGGTGCGTGAGGGTTGCAGAGGGTTGGTGTGCCAGAGGAGGATGCTGGGAAAGTGTTCGGTGGAGGCAGAGGATACACTGTGGTGACCCCTGAAAGGGAAGAAGAGGAAGATGCTCATGCAGAACAGCTTCCTGGTGTGTTTTTTTCCTGCTTCGTGTCGAGGGAAAGATCATTGTTGTTCCATGTTTTTCACCACAGGGGCTCATCGGTATTCAAATGGTTCACTTCTGTGTGACCTAGAGGATGTGCTGTTCATTTCACTGCCACCAGTTCAAAGGTGCAGGTGTTTCATCCATTTGAATAACTGAAAACACCTGAGCAGGTTTGCATAGATTATAAACACCGAATTCGATTTATTTTTTTTACAGTTTTTAAATTTAAAACATTTGCTCTCTTATTTGCCCGGAGGGATTTTTCGCCTGCAGCATTTAAATGTGACACCGAGCAGCTGCTGAAGTGCTGAAGCTGGTTTCAGCTGAAGCTCGCAGACCTGACTCACACCAGCAGAGCAGGAGAGAGTTCAGAGTGCAGCTTTGAACCGAGCGATGTGATGGTTCATTAACTCTTAGCTTTACGAGCCTGCGTGTGATGAGGCGGCATCTGCATAATTCTCATGTACACGCTAGTAAGTGAGCAGGTGAGGACATAAAATAAAGGTCTGCACTTTGTCCGTTAAGGCCCAAGCTAGTGAGTGCTTGGAGCTCCGCCAAGATGGGAAATTTCATGTATGATTCACTAGCTCGTTGTCCATAAAAAGATTTTGAGTTAACAGAGTCCTCGGTAACAACAGCGGCGCAGCAGCCAAGGAAAGAATGAGCTGGAACTGTTGTTGAGGAAAGAAGTACGAGAGAGAGCGACGGCTAATTTCTCAGCGCTAATGCTGCAGAGGGGAGGTTTGGCAGAGTGCACTTTCCCACCCACCAGTCCCACAAGATCGTTACAGGAATGTGAAAATATATCATATTTATCAAGTGAGATTTATTTGACCTTGTGCAGAGTGTCAGAGCGTGTCTCCTGTGTGGTCGGAAACCCGCTCCGAGCTTGCAGAAACGTCCGAGGTAAGAAATCTTTTATGGGGGAAAAAGACAACAATTTGATCTGTTTAAAAGCTCCTTTAATTTCATCATCTCGTATCCAATAAGAGCAAAAGCAACCACGGTTCAAATACCAACACTGTTCAAATGTGTTGGTAGGTTATTATCCAGTGAAACGTTTTGCATGAGCAAGATATTCACAATGATGAGACATTTTGGCATCTAAAAGCAAGAAAACAAGATACAGACTCCTAAAGTTAACTTTTATTTTGAAGGGGTGATTGAGTTCATGGGATGTCTGCTGTCACATGACTCAGTGTTTGGAGTGTGTGTGCGTGAGTGTGTGTGTGTATCCCAACCCAATTTACTCTGTAATATACCACAACTCATGTCTGTGTGTGTCTGTGTGTGTGTGTGGGGGGGGGTAACGTTAATCAAAGCCAGATGAGGGAAGAAGCCAGACGAGCTGAGTCACTATGTTGTGTGTGTGTGTGTGTGTGCGTGTGTGTGTGAGATAACAGTCTCGACCGCTTGGTCCCGGCGACCGGCCCCCCCAAAACTCGGGGGCCGGCTGCACACGCGCCCACACACTGGCTCTGAATTCACCACCTGGGAATGTCAGGACGAGGAGGGCCGAAGCGGCACCTTCGCGTGCGAGCGAAGCTCTCTGAGGGTTTTTTTGGATGGGGAGGGTTTGTTGGAGTGTGTCCTTCACTGACAGGCCCCCGTTACCAAACCCTTCTCCATTCACTCCGACTGTGAATCACACAGTCACACACGCTGCATTCAGGGTCAAAGCCAGGCGGTGTTGTTATGAGTTTGTAGCCAGGATTTGTGGATGTTTTTCAATACAATAAAGTCAGCTACTTTGCGTATTTATGACATGATAAGATAACATGTCATGGGGCTTTTTTTTTATTGCAAAACAATAGCACTTCATCCTGGAAGGTTGGTTGGTTGGTTGGTTGGTTGGTTGGTTGGTTGGTTGGTTGGTTGGTTGGTTGGTTGGTTGGTTTTTTTGCAAGGCAGGGTAATCTGGAGAAAGGGAGGAGATCTGGGTGCAAAGAGAGAAAGCAAATAAGTCCTACTAAAGGAGCTCTTGACACACAGATAACTAGAAGAACACTTTAAATCACAAACATCTCTGAGAGACTCTACGAAGTCGCCGGTGATGACAGTGGTGACAAACCAGTGATTTATAGTTGCCAGTGAGTAACTGCCAATGTGCCACAGGTTGGCCACCAGGAGCTGGAATAGGGAGGAAGCCACAGCTGGGAGAGGTGCATAGAAACAGTGGGAAAGGGAACAGCAGGGAACGTCAACTGGCGGCCCGCCGGGGCCACATCCAGCTTTCCACCCAGCCCCTTGAATATTACCAAAATCAGGACTACCCTAGTAAAGAGAAAAAATATGAAGTGTTCAGATGCAAAAATTATCTAACGATATTTATGGAATCCTTTCTACGTGTCGATAAACAATTATGTTCCATCATAATTGCCGTTAAATGCCCATCTCTGACTAGTCTGAATGTGCATGTGTTGTCAAAAGCCTCTACATCCTTAGAACCAATCAGAAGTTAAGATCGATGAAGCATTTTCAGCACTGCACTGAGAGGAGTCGGGTTTTGTTGGTGGTGATCAGACTGTAAACACAGCTGTGTGTGAGTCCACTGTTGTTTTATGTAGAAAGTGGAAAGTGCTGTAAGTTTTCCTGTTGGGAAAACAAAGGAGATGATTATACATTTTGGTATAAATCCAGTGATCATTTCTTGTTACCATCAACAACCAATCAGTTGAGGTGGTTAATCAATACAAGTGCGTTGGCATGCCGATTGATAATAAACTCACATTTGAGCCACAGGTTGATGCCGTGGCTCAAATCTTTTATGCGCTGGTATGTTTTTTTAAATTTGAGGAACAGAAATTGTCTCCGGGGAGTTGTCAAACTCTGCAGCAAGATTGCGGGAGTTTCTCTGAATAACGTCGGGGGATGTGAACAAAGTCGGGATCTTAAGAAAAGCCCGCTCTGTCCCGGCTGATTCCAGGCACCGTGTTCAGGGTCACTTCAGGCTACTTCCCTCTGGCCGCAGATATGTGGTGCCACGGTCAAGGACCAACAGGTTCAAAAGCTCTTACTGTGTCAATAAGGGGATTTTTTTTTGTGCGTGTGTGTGTGTTTGAAATTGGGTTTCATTGTTATGTCAATGTCACTGCTAGCCCCCCTATTTTTTGCCCCCCTAAAGACTTCTTTGACCTTTGACCTTTAGAAATGTTTAGCGATCAAACTTGACTAAAGGAAGGAACAAAATTTCCATCGGTGACCCTGCAGATGGATCGTTACCGGCTTCTGAGCGGGTCTCGCACATGGTCTGCTCATGGGGGAGCGGGTAGGTGGCTAGACAGTTATATCCATAATGAGCACAACAGCACGCAACTGTGGTGTCTCCATAACAACCGTCAACAGAGAGGAACGTGTGCAAGACTTCCACAGCGCATCGTTAAAAATAGCATATATTTAAAAGAAACTTTAATATATCTAATTACTGAGCCGCCGTCGTGGCCCAACATGCTGAGCCAGGAAACCTGCAATCGCTGCCCATCGTGCTAAGAGGGTTAAGTATCTCAGGGTCATGTTCGTGCATGTAGTGAGACTACCAGAGGGATCGGGGCCACCTTTGCAGCAGTGCAGACTGTGCTTTGAGTATTACCCAAAACAATATGGTTGCAGATGTAAGTGGCAGAAATGAGCTTCCTCTGGAGGGTGTCTCGGGCTCTCCCTCAGAAGATCAGCCATTCGGGAGGAACTCAGAGCAGAGCTGCTATTCCTCCAGGAGCCAGCTGAGATGGTTCAGGCGTCTAATTAGAATGGCTCCTGGGTCACCTGCTAAGTGAGGTGTTTTGAGGATGTCCTGTGCAGACCCGGGAGACAGGAAAGCGATAGCCCGGGAAGAGCTAGAGGAGAGGGTGAGGAAGAGGGAACTCTGGGCATCTCTCCTTAGCTGCCCCCCCTGAACCAGAGCCAGATAAACAGCAGACGATGGATGTATGGATCCATATCCATGGATGGATGGATATACAAAGAAAAAAAAGCAGGTATAAAATGTTTATTTGGTATTACTGCAATAATTCCAAGCAAAGGTTTTCATTCAGTTGCCTTCAGAAAATTAAACAAATGTGGGAGGTCACGCAGCCACAAAGTGTCCCAGTGTTTTGGAAAGTGTCACACTAAGTCTTTACTTGTATGAACTTTCTCACAGGAAACGAGAAAAATAATGTTGCGCTGGTGGCTGCAACATGAGCTTTGTTTATAGCTTTTATTTTTATGCATTTTGGAAAATATTTAAAGGATCTTTTCATTGGCTGCACTGACAGAGATGGAGAACAAACGTGATGATACTCAGGCAAACAGCTGCTCTACTAGTCGGTTTTACTTTGAAACGGACTTCTGTAAGATATATAATTTATTTTAAAAGCATCAGATGTCTCAGTAGGTTCAGCCTGACAGTAAATCTAACCGCTGCAGAAACAATAGCTTCTTTGTGACCTGGACGTCTGAACGCTCATTAATCTCAATTTGAAATCAAGGAAAATTTATCCCTGTTTTTCCTGGATACACTAACACAAGTTTGTGTAAATCCTGCGAGTGAGTTCAACAATGACGTTAGCGAGCCATTTATCAAAACCAACAGGAATGATAACCAAAACTACCAAAACAGTGGAGTTCCCACTGTGGAATGCGTCATTTCCCACCAACGCAAATAAATAGTTGTAGGCTTCGTATCCGTTAAAATCTCTGACGGCTTCACTGTGTGCTGACAGGAGGCAAAAAAAGAAGAAGAAAAGTTGAACCTAACTGTGTGCAGGCGTGCAGCGTTGAAACTGAGACTGGTTTTACTGTGCCCAGTTTCATAAAACCCAACTCTGACGAGCACAGAAAGGGAGCGGAGTTCAGTGGAAATGGAATTTCTGGAGCCGAGCAGCACCTCGGTGTGTTTTCGTTCTGTCCTCTGAAGTCGTAAAAAGACATTCATTTCATCGCTTACCAAAAAACTCTGGATTCGTTTTTTTTCCAGACCGTTTTATGTTGGCCGGGAATGAGTCATCAAAACTTCAAGGTTTGGAAAGGAGACCTGCTGACAAAAACATTTCCCAGCATGCTCGGTTAGTCACACAGGAGGATGATGGACTGAAGCTCATCCGAATAAATACATGAAAACAAATCTTCCACTTCCCCGATCGGCGGTGAGGTTTATATCCAACCCGCTATTTATCCAGGGTACGCTCACTCTCTCTCTCAACAATGCCGTGATTAAGTACCATAAAGCTGCGCACAATATCATTAGGGAGCTGCCCAGTGCAGCCACAGCCTCCCTCTGTCAGCTACTGGGAGCTGCCCGGTTTACGACCGCAGCCTGCTGCTGCCTCGGAGCTAATTGGAAGTTAAGTACCTCATTCAAGGGCGCAACTGTGGCATCGGAGGCTGTGACTGCCTTACTTAAAGATCTAAATCTGACCTGCTGCTTTCTGTGGACTTTCTATGACAAATGTAGTTTAGCAGTTCTTGCTGGAACAATTCATGGATGATACGGTACATTTAATACAATTTCCAAGAACTATTTTTTTGCATGGTGGCCCAATTTTGGTCTCAGGTTTTATCATCATTTCCCTGAAAGCTTTAACCCTGAAGCGACCGACTTATTTTAGTAACTGCAGTGATTTGGATCATTTATGTGTTGCCGAGGAATCTGACTGGGACGCCTCCTGGATGCCTCGTAGATGAGGTGTTGCGAGCAAACTTTGCTGGGTGGAGACCCTGTGCAGGACGCGCCGGAGAGATCTGAGGGAGGTCTGGGCGTCTCGGATGGGTTCTGTTCTCCGAACAGAATGAAGCAAACACTGGAGAGCAGTGAATTGTAGTAAAATAACAGAGATTTGGGGTTTAGGAAAGGCTTTCTGATAAAATTACAATTTCAAGAAAGTGACTGACTCCACTGAACAGACTTGTTTAGGCAGATCAGAAAAGAAAGAAGGCCTCAGCCCAAGGATTTCAAGGTCTGGTGCACATGGTACTAAGAAGTCAGAGCTGTAGCCACTGTATATGCCGGTAAGTATTTGTAGGTAAATATAATTACATTGTAATTACAGATATATTACATTGAAACTGAACACTAAACACGAGGCCAGAGGACAAAGTTATAAACAGAAAGATGAGGAAATGAGGGGAGCACGCAGGGAAACACTAAAGACAGTAGATTTCACACTGGCACAAGCAGGCATCCAAAACTCAATGGCAACTCATTCAGACTCAAACACAACAAGAAGTGATGCTCAAAAATGACTAGAATGATAATGAAAACAAAACAGAAACCAAAGCCTAACCTCAGCCTGACTATAATCACAAACAGAGCAAAAGCGGGGGGGGCGTGGCAATCAAGAACCCACCTCAAGACTTCTGCGGCAGTAAATCTATCTGATACAAGCTGATAGGAGTGGAAAATCACGATGAAATCACAGCTACAAATATCACAACAGCTCTCAGTCGCTTCAAGGTTAAGTAACCATCGCTGGGTTAATCATTCTGTGTTTGAGGTCACGTTTTCTTTACAGTTCCACTGTTTGTTTCCTAACCACCTTCTTACTCATCCCTCCGACATTCCCTCTGGCTTCGTTTCCACATACAGACAAACCTCAAAAGAAACTGCTCAGCTCGGATGCCGATGGGCAGCGAAGCATTAGATATGTGAGGAATGAAGTGGGAGAGGAAAAATACGCAGGCCTCCATCATATTATTCATAAATTTACTTCCATTTCTGTGCTGGAGAGGAGAAGCTCGCAGACCGCCGGTGTGTGTGTGTGTGTGTGTGTGTGTGTGTCAGCAAACACAGATATAAGCGGTTTTCTCACAGTCGTCGTGGAGGGCAGCGCGGCTGATGGTTTCATTTCAATGCGAAACCTACAAAAACTCCAGTGGCATCTTTACTTTTTCAATCTTCCTATTTAAGATTCTGTGCACATACCGTGGCATTATATTATGGCGCTTGTACGAAGAAAAAAAATGTAAACATAGAGCTGCCGGAGGGGGACAAACATGGCAGAGGAAGTTTAAAAAAATCCTCTTTGATGTCTTTTTTTCCAGTTTACAGCCTATCTTTCCAAAGTCTGGATGCCTTTGATAAGCATGACGATACTGGGCTAAAATCGCAAGTACTTCCTGATTGTTAAAGCTCATTGCGAAGTCTAATTTGATTATGTCAAGTGGCGGTAGCTGTGGTGTGATGAGGTTGATCCAAACGTGCAAAAGGAAGCAGGTGGTTTTCATCTTTTCGAGGTTTTTCGTCTAAATATACCACTGTAATCTCAGAGGATATCCTAATGTATTCGTGAATGAAAAAGCCTGCATTTAAACTCAGGAATTGTGAGTTGTTTTTTGCCTCTGTATATAAACCCCTCTCAAGGCTCTGGAGAAATCTCTGTATGCCTGGCACGGTGTCAGAAATCAGCATTTAAGAAATCACGGCGTGGGCTCAGGAACACGTCTGAAAACCATGGTCGGTGCTCACAGTTCAACCGCTGCATCTGCAAGTCCAGTTAAAAACAAACACGCAAAGAAATGAATGAGTATGAACAAGATCCGATGATCTTGGAATCTGCGGCTCCAAGAAACATTCCCAACTTGTGTAAAGCTACAGTTCAAAAGTGAGAAAGGGCTACACTGCCTCGCCAAAAAATAAAAAGGTCACACACTAATACTTAATTGGACCGCCTTTAGCTTTGATTACAGCATTGTTTCGATAAGCTTCTGCAATGATTTATTTCCATCCAGTGTTGCAGTAATTTGTCACAAGGATCTTGCAGTGATGATGGCGGATTCTGACCGCTGTGCAAAGCCTTCTCCAACACATCAAAGATTCTCAGTGGGGTTCAGGTCTGGACTCCGTGGAGGCCAATCCATGTGTGAAAATGATGTCTCAAACCAATTCCAGGCCGATGAATCCTGGCATTGTCATCTTGGAATGTCAGGGAAGAAAAAATCCATTGATGGAATAACCTGGTCATTCAGTATCTTCAGGTAGTCAGCTGACCTCATTTGTTGATCACATAATGTTGCTGAACCTGGACCCAGATCGCAACACTGCCCCCACAGGCTGGTAGAGCAGGCACTAGGCATGATGGGGGCATCACTTCACCTGCCTCTCTTCTTACCCCGATGCTCCATCACTCTGGAACAGGTGAATCTGGACTCATCAGACCACATGACCTTCTTCCATCGCTCCAGAGTCCAATCTTTATGCTGCCCAGGAAATTGAAGTTAGCCTCACTGATTAGTGGTTTTCTTAAGGCTGCACTGGTGTTCGGTCCCAATCCCTTGAGTTCCCTTTGCACTGTGGAAATGCGTTTGTTTGTGGAAACGTTTAAGTGATCACGATCATTCAGGTTTTTTTTTAACGATCACATTTCTTCCTTCCAGTATTTAATAATGCGTTGGACAGTTCTTAGCCCAATTTTAGTACTTTTCTTTGGTCAGGCAGTGTATATTGACTCACTGCAATAAGATTTCAGCAATTCTTTCACTTTCACTTTCTCCAGGATGTCTTTGAATTCAGCCTTGTGTAGGTTGGTAATTTACATTTCCATCAAACAGTGTACCAACCTTTGATTCCTAACACATTACCCGGTCCATATCAGTATAGATATACAGCATGATTGTTTCCCCATTGAGATCTAATCTGTTTTCAAAGAGTTCTTTTCAATTTTTGAAGAGCCTGGTTTTATTGGTATTGGTTGCTATTCAGAAATCTCAGTCTCCAATTCTTTAATTA
>VOQJ01037804.1:0-10918 GCA_015052665.1 Apistogramma diplotaenia | reverse complement strand
GAAATAAATAACTGCACTAGCGTCTTTCAGATATGAAATACTTTCATGAGGGGTAAGTGATGCAGGAACATGGCTCTGAATCTGCAATGTACTCTGGATGCAGAGTGATGGCATGTTCCTTCTCCACCGTATTACTGTTATTATTACTGTTAAAGCTTTATTAATAAAGGTATCATTGAGACCAAGATGTCTGTTTCAAGAGACTCGAGTACAAAAACAATACAGACACATCAAACACACGAGTAGTTTCAAATATACAAATACGGCCTTTTTTTGTAGCTCGTCGCATTTACAGGTCTGTGAAGTATCTGAGGTCAGCGTGAAGAAGAAGCATCGCTTATGTCATAATGTCCTGTGACCTCATATCATAAGAAATGAGTTTCAATGAAATCAGGGAGCAGAGGCAGGCAGGCTTTGCAGCAGAGCCTCAAATAAACATCACACAGCAAAGATGCAACCGAGCATGAAATGACTCGTCATACACCGTCATACACAGCATCCAGAGCTGGACATAGAAGCGTGCATATATCCAATATAGAACAATTTTACAAGTCGAGGATGAGAAACCAGATTTGATTCTCTACAGTTTCTAAAACTCTGTGGAGCATCGAACCAGCCTCCTTACAGCTGAATATTACTGGCTGAATTTGCCGTTCGGGGTAGCATAGATAATATTGTTTACATACAGAGGGAATGAAATGTGTCCAAGAACAGATCCCTGAGGAACGCCTGTTGAGTGGATCTGAGCCATCAGAACGGTGATCATGAAACCATCATCTAAATCATTCCTCTAATAAAATCATCATCTACTGAATCAAAGGCTTTTGGCAGACCTATCAAAAGCATCACTAACATTACTGAGTACACAAACGGCAGCTGTTGCTGGAGAACAAGGACTTCCAAGATGAGAAGTAAGAAAATGATTCTCAGGAACCCCACAAACAGGCCGATTAGCCTGCTGCTAGCTGGTTAGCACACCCTGACCTTTCAGCACCAGAGTAAAGGGATTGTTGACCAGTCGTTTTATTTGTGGTATCATCCGTCAGACAGACTGAATAACCAACCTGTCAGAAACAGTGCTGCTCTGAACCGTTATCAAAAATCAGATGACTGAAGCGTGACTGCAGCTGCTGAAGCTCCTCAGTTCACCCTTTAAAGCAGATTTCAGTGAACGCATCACTTCCCAGAAACAGGCAGCAGCCGTCTGCCGGTGTCAGAGGAAATATCTTCACCGTCTGCAGCCACATTGGTAAAAACCATCAAAATGTAAAACGATACGTCGCTAATGCAGTGAACTGAGCACGGGAGGGGGGAAAGCCCACAGTGTCAGCCATGAGCACATGGGGCCTGAATGGCCGTACCATGTGACACTCATTCAGACAAAGGCTCACCTCTTCAGCCCGAGGACAGACTGAGGAGCTCGTCCCTGCACACATCTGCAGCAGGTCACCAAAAAACGCAAAGCAAACAACTGCAAAGCCTCTAATGTTGGGTCTTTAGTCCGGCTGTGATTCGGCCCTGTGGTGGTTATCAAAGCTGCAGACCGAGGTGATGCTTAAGTGTTGCTGGATTGCATAATACTGTGGACCGCAAATCACTGAACATTAAGGTTTTCTCTTCAGGCTCCTCCCCCCAGCTCACGGCCGTTCTCCTTTTAGTCACTGTTTCCATCGATTCATCTGACTCTGCTCCTCCATGCACACACGCTGAGGTGTAACAAAGGAGCAGAGACAGTGACAACCTGAAAACAAAGGACTGGGGGTGTGAGAAGCTGGTTTCATTGGTAATGTCACAATACCAAAATCTCCGCATAAAAACACCAAAAAAACACCAACTAAGATTTGAGGAAAAGCAGCAGAGCCGTCGCTTACAGAACAGGAGCTGAAGATGAAAGTTTATAACCTGCAAAGACCGTCGGCTGCTTTTGAAAGACTGTTCTCATTAATCCGAATTTTAAATTAGACTGAAGAGAAAACTAGAAAGTTCAGACCTCTGAGTCATCCCAGTTAGTGGGCGTGTCTGTGACAGTCAACAGCAGTAATTAGATTACTCTATAGGAGCTCTCAGGTATAATGTCGCCTGGTTCATGCCATTTGATAACTGGATTATTGCAAATTAGATAGATTTTGATAGTTTGCTGTATCTTTGTCCTTACGTGGCCTCAGCATGTTCACACTGCAGTAATGACACAAGTACTAACTACAGCCCATCATTACTAACAGTGGGAACAAATAAAACTTCATAAATGAATCCTTTCACTTTTAGCCAATTCTGAATTATGGAAACAATGTTACCAATGTGACAAGTCCGATTAAACCACATGAAACAGTGACCACTGCTTCATCAAAAAGACCATGGTTACAAAATCATCATCCGCCTGTTACGTTTTCACACATCAAAGCTGGATAAAGTCAGGCTGGGGGGGCGTCATCCAAAGCTGCCCTTTCATACACGCAACACGCAGCAGGAATAGTTCAGGAATCCAGGAAAAAATTCTTTCTCCTGGAAATACTCCGAGCTCGTGCACGTGAGAGACAGGACACGTGAGGACTCCACCTGCCGTTCTCCACACGGGTTCTCGAGGCCCCCAAACATTCACCCGTGGGTCTGCTTACTGGTTGGCTGGTTTAGTTTGGGCACCATCAGGGGATTCATATTCTCTGCCCTGGTGGGACCGCCCATTGACCCCTCCCTCTGTATATGCGCACCTCCACTTTTTCGCCTTCATCTTGCCGGACTGTCTTGTTACTGACAGTCACACTTTCCGGGATTTTCATTGTTTAACTCGTTTTCCATCTCTTGGTTTCCTCGTGTAGGACGTTTGGCCTGTGAATTCCTGTCTGCGACCTCGGCCCAGACTGGGCTGCTTTTTGGATTTTATCCCGCCTCCACGTGTCCTGTAGTTCATTCTCCTTCACAGCAGTGATCATCAAGCTTCAGCTCCACATCAGAATTACCGTATTTTCCGGACAATAAGTCACACTTTTTTTATAGTTTGGCCGGAGGTGAGACTTACACTCCGGAGTGACTTATATTTGAAATTATTAAGACATTAAATAATTTCACGTTCGTTGTTTTCACACTGACAACCGAAACCATCCTGTCGGGATTCAGAACGGCCGGAATAACTAACTGCACCTGACGAGGAGTCTGATGGAAGCGACGCAGAGAGGAAGAGGCGCCTCGTCTGCCTCCGGAGCTGCTGGAGATGTTTAGAAGTGAAACCGAGGATGAAGAGTTCAGTGAAACGAGGGTTTGGTAACCTTGTAGCATGTTCTTTATGCTACAGTTATCGGAGTAGCTGTTAATGTGTTACATGAACACACCCGGCGCTCCGTTAGCCTGTTCGCGCTGTTGTTCTCCAATTCATTATTATCTTAGTCTCGGATTTTATCAAAGAAATTTCCCCCAAAAAATCAGACTTATAGTCCGAAATATACGGTACTAATAATCAATCTTTGAAGTATGATACAAATATAACTGAGGTATACCTCAGCTTCACAGCCCAGCCTACGACGGCTGCGATTGGCCCGCTCATCATTTCCTTCTGGCTTCTTCTTCTGACACCGTTCTTGAAATCAGCTCGAAGGAAAAACACTGGAAACTAGTGTTTTGGTGGAAATATTACGGAGCAATGCAGGGACACTGTGCACGGGTACGAATGCTAGCAACGGCATCGGCCACAGGCGCAGATCCGAGCGGAGCTTCAGAGGACCCCCGCTGAGGCTGACACAGTTTCACAATCCTGATACGAACAGAAATGGATCGGAAAGAGAAATGCTGATCCTGGAGATCAGCCTGAGAAAGCTGACATGTTTTTGCAAGTCCTCTGACATTATGCACACACACTCCATCTGGTCCACAATCGTTAAGCACAAACCCTCAACGTGTGAGCTCCAAAGTGTGATGGAGGTCCCAAAAACAGGCACAGCGGCCCATCTATTAACCACGGCACTGTGCGCGCCTCGCGTGCTTTTGTTGCTGACAGCTTTGTTGCTGTGAAAGAAAAGAGTGCCGATGTTCCAGTCCCAGTGTGCCAGTTCCACTATATACCATGTGGAAGCTTACAGATGGCAGCAACACTGCCAACCATTCATATTACTGTCACCAGCATGGCTACTGTTATTTCTGCAGGGCAGCATGACACAGCACAAAGCTCCTGTCTTTATTGGCAGCTTTGAGCTGCGTCGCCCCCCCCCCCGGATCAATCACAGGCTCGGCCGCCGCAGGAGAGCGTCTGGGTGCAGCTATAGTGGCAGAGCAGCGCTGTGAGGCAGGTTTAGGGCTGTGAGGCAGGTTTGGGACTGCAGCGACCTGTGCTGCTCATATGCAATCACTACAGAAAGAAAAAGGCAGGAAAATTCTTCTTTTATATTAACTCTGCTCCATTGGTTCCAATAAAAACTGAAGATTCAACCCAACTGGATCAATAAATAATGTTTATGTGTGCGTGAAGCTGATGGGAAGAAAGTGGAGGGGAACGTAAGCAGCTTATGTGGCGTTCGCTTTCCCACAGGACCGGCCTGCATGAAGGAAGGGCGGACACACAAAGGCAACACAAGCATGTTTTCTTTACAAAAATGAGTAAAAAATACCACCGATGAAGATAAGCAGGCTGACTGTGGGACAGATAAAGAGCCCCTCCACTGTGGGAGAACAGGCCCGATGCTCGGGAACCACATCTCCACGTTCTGCTGGTTCTGCTGACGGGCGGGCAATTAATGGCATTTTAAATTCCAGTGTTTATGAGAACAAAAAAATAATTAAAAAAACAATTAGTCTCACATTCATTCCTGCTAGTTTTTATGTCATGAATCAGTTTGAATGCAGTAAAACTGCCATCGTTTCCATGGACGAGCCAGTGGAAACACTGTTGCCAGCCTGCAGCAGAGATGTTTTACCATAATACTGCCTCGGATTCACTTCTGGGAGCTGCTTTTACTTTTCGGTAAATGTTTTATCGGGCCACACTGAGATGGTCTTCAGGCCTCGTCTGGCCCTCAATTTGCTCGCGTTAGACTGAGACCAACATTTAGACTCGGCACTAAGATTCACACTTGTGTGCCGAGCCTTTGAAGAGCCTACGGTGTGACCAACGTAAGTGGCCGATGTCGGTATTTAATCCGGTGCAGGTGCATTATGTGCTAATTACCGAGTGGCCGTGTGCGGTGTTTACATGAAGTGCCCATAAACGCCCAGTAAGGCAGCGTATAACTCACTACCAGATGAGCCTGGTCACACACACACACACACACACACACACCCCCCCCGGTTTGTTTTACTGAATCTTTGCAGCTGCACTTTAAAGGTAATTATTAATCTTTTCCTGTCTAACTAAACTACTAAAACAAACATTTAAAAATGCACCGTAAGCCTTTCATTCAACAACAACACGTTACCCCATAAACGGGTCACGCGCTCACGTCCACGTTAATACCCCTGATCCTCGATGGGATCGCTTTCCTGTTGTCTGCACCAAGGCCACATGAGACGAGCCCAACCAAGAGCAGATCCTTCAGATTTATGACAGAATCGCAGATAAACACATCGCTGAGCCCCGGCGATCCCTGATAGTAATGCAATGCAATATATCACAGCTCGGCACGGATCCCACGATATTTAGCTGAGCTTAAACACACCTCAGCTTTCTCCTCCTCTCACGAAGTCCCGAACAGAATCACAGGGAGCTCGTTAGAGGCCGGGACGAGCTCTGGGTCATTTTGGGCCTCTTGGGAATCACTTACTTTTGGAATTCATATTTTAGGAAAGCTGGCGTGTGTAAAACGACATCCTCATGATCTGGGATCCGTAATAAGCTTCGATTCATGCAGATTTAACACGTTTGGTGGCATCTTGACTCCCAACAAAAAAGGTGAAATAAGAACAAATAAGAATGTGAAAGCAAAGTGAGAAAGACCACAAGCACAAACAATAATTCAAACGTGTGAGTTTGTATTTGCCTGGCAGAACAAACAGGATTAGCTTAGCCAACCACAGCCAGCCATCATTAGCACAGTTAATTACAACATTTCCAAGAGTGGCAACAGTCAGAGCAGCTTGTTTTTAACTCCACGGCTCAGGCGCACAAAAGCAGCACGAATGAAAACGCTGCAGAGACCTTTATGAGCATCCTTCTGGTTTCATCCCAAGGAGATGCTGAAGGGTGATCCCTGCTACAGCTGCTGTGCCTGAGGCAACATACCTGTGTGCATCCTCTGATGGCAGAGCAGGACCAGCAGCTCCGCTCACTGCAGCACCTCAGCACCTCACATTCATTCAGTGAGCCTCGTTTCGTTTGTTTGCTCCCAAGTTAAAATAATAAGCAGTGAAATTAAACCAACACTGGTTTAAATTGTAGATTTTGGTGATTGCAGTTAAATTGTTGATCACAGCTTCTAAACGGAGACTCATTATTGCATCTTTGCTGGATTCATCATTGATGAGAACTGCCATCGTCCTAATTACCTAAATTTATTCTTGGCATTAAACTTTATTCTAGTAAATCTGCCAAAAGGCAAAATGAAAATAAAAACCTAAACAGGCTTCCAGCGGTGTCTTCAGAAGCAGCTTCAGGGTCTCCACGTGCACATTAAGGCCTCCTGAACTCTTTTGACTTCCTTCTTCTACAAGTTTCTCATTTTTAAAAGAAATCATCCACAAGTGTAAAAATTCCCGTCACGGCTAATAAAACCTATTATTCTCTGTGAGCCATTAATTCAGCAGGAAAGGCTGAAATTTATCAGCTGGAAATGAAAAAGTGGTTTTTTTTTCTTCTTTTTTAAGATTTACTATTAAATCGACTTATCACACTGTGGGAATCAAAAGCATGATATATTTAGCAATTTGTCACTTGTGCTTGCTGGAGCAGCATCAGATAAGAAAACACATTCAGCACAAAAGGAGACACGTAAGCCAGCGCTCATATCTGCATGCATCAGCGGACGCTCGCTGATCTGACCCAGGACCAGCTCTGCAGCCGAGACAAAGATCAAGTGTAAACAGCTAGTTAGTTTAGAAATTCATCCTCACAGTCCATGGATGGTGTGTTTATACATGAATGCTTAATGCTACTGTTCATCAGGTCATAACTAATCACTATTAAGGTGGTAATATTCCTCCAAAGCCATAAGCAAGGGAGCATTTACATTACAACAAATGGGGCCATCATGTACATGTACCAGATTTAGCCACACAGGCTGAGTTCACATGGACTTCCTGATGACGCCTACAAACAGGAAACACAATAATCCAAAGCATCCATCCACAGATAAGAGCCAGGCACATATGAATGATAGAACATGTAAAATATTAACTGGTTCCAATCACATGATCACAAATATAGAAACATACCAACACACCAAATCAATGACATAGCTGATCATAATTGGCTCATGAAGAACATTAACTTCCAAAGTCCATCCATCCAACAGCAGCCTCACATCAGTGATTCTCACCAGCCATTTCTCTCACGCCATCAAATAAACAGTTACCTATATGAAAATATTCCTCTGCAAATTAGCTTCGTTTAAATATAAATGTTACAATCCAAACAGACAAAATGGTTTTATCGCCACAATAAGATCAGGGATCCTTTTAGGAAAAATCACAGTGAGGATTGAAGCCGACACCCGACCATGAAGGTGCAGGTCTCGACCTGCATTTCACACCAGCGAAGAAACTAAATTCATAGGAAGTTTTTCTCTATCAAATTAATGAGAGCACATCAAAGGTGAGACGTCTGAGCTCAGTGACTTACACCCGTGGTGTTTTTTTTCCAAATCGTCATGACGACTGTTCAGGTCGCAGCTCACGTTTGGATTCCAGCGCTGTGATTGGTCGAACTGCATCAAACTTTTAGTCTGATCACGCGAGCTTGGTTATATTTCACAAAAACACCAAATATTATGTTTTTCCGCCTGTTACGACTTAAAACTTTATGAAACATGACAATGATTTATTGGATTCTGCCATTCATTCACCGATAACCCCTGTAAACCCTCAAATCAAAAAGCATCCGATTTGCCTTCAATCGCTCCATTTTTTGCTACCAAAGAAAATAGAATTTAGATCTTTAATCTTTTTTAAAAATGGCCTCGTTACGACTTTTTAAAGCAGATTTGATATCTACACAAATAATAATAGTGATAATAATAAAGCAACAAACTTATAGTCTGCTGCAGTGAGAATGCATTTAAAATTCAAAGCTCAAACTGAGCTGTTAAAGTTTGCTCCACTCCCTAATTCTCAGATTTCAGTCAGGCTAACCATCCACGATGGCACGGTGATAAAACCCAACATGCTCGTCGTGCAACAGGCTCAGCAGTCGGGGCAGGGAGCTCCTCCCACATGATACAATCTGCAGCCAGAGTGCAGCTGCGGCGCGCCTGTGTCGGCGGGTTAACCGGGTCCGTGAAGCGTGGAATGCCCCGATGGCCCTTTGTCTTTGCTTTCTGCTGACACTGTGATAGCAACTGTGCTGGGGCGTTCCCACGAGCCAATTAGCAAAGTGAGCATTTCAGTCACAGTTCAACATCTAGCACAATGCATGTGGTTCAACCAATCGGAGAGGCTCATGTCATGAAAACTGTGTCACCGTGTTACCTGCGTTCTCTGACAGGAAAGAACTCAGCTTCATTTATTAAAGCTAAATGAACATATAGCAGTTAAATGAGCATTTAGAAGATAGCACATTAGGGTGGGAAGGGGAACGAGCATCAGTGTCAGAGGGGCAGGTCTTAGAGGCCGCGCTGTATGAATGAATATGATTGCACTGGATGAGTCAGCTGATGAATGAGCTCATAAGCGCCAAGAAAACTCACAACTGCTGCCACTTAGCTGGCAGGACGTTTGTATCCTAGCAAAATTATATTTAAGGGATGGTTTTGGTTTATATTAACCCGTCACAATGGTTAATGTGGGTCACGCTAACTTGTAAAGATGAGGCCAATATTCCTGGAAATGACACATCAAGAACCAGAGCTGTGGTTGGAAAATCCGCGTGTGTGTGTGTGTGTATGCATGACTGAACACAGGCCCCCCTGCAAGCAGAGAAAAGATAAAGCATACGAGGTCCCACCACAGACTGCAGCAGCAGGTCAGCAGGCAGCTTATCTACCATCTATGAAGGTCAACCCCAAAGCATCGTCCAATGAAAGAGTAGAACCCAGCGCTGCATGAAAGTGTGTGCAGGACGTAGTGTAGAAGCACTAGTGCTCATTAAGAGTAAGATACACACACACACCGATCAGACATAACATTATGACCACCGGCCTAATAACCTCACCTGTCCAGGTGTGGACTCCACTGGACCCTTGAAGGTGCGGAGTGCTGAGTTAAACAGCTCACACTACCAAGCTTTGCATGAAGCTACATACATGATGTACACAGGTAAGGTCTAAAAAATACAAGACTTTCACTCATGTGGTCAGGACGAACCCCTCAGCCATAACATTTATCAGATAATACCATTAAAAAAGGTCTCTGAGGTGGGACACTCGACAACATCCAGATGAATTTAAAAAATAACAGGCTGCGAGCATCGTTTCTGCTGCTGTAAATAAAGCGACTCCATGGCGACTGACTTACATCTGGAGCCATGCTAATGCTAACGCTAACCACTGAGGCGGTGAAATCCTCAGCCCGGCGCAAAGGCGCCTCAGCCTGGCACAATGCCGGGTGATCAACCGCTGGCTAGCAGCCTGTTATGGTCACACGATTTTCTTAAAAATTGACCTCTGACCTTTACCTTTTAGGTCAAGGTCGCAGAGATTTGAACTCATCCAAGATCACTCGAGTTATGGCCAACGTTAACGTTTTTGTGGGACAGATGCCGCCGAGGCCGCAACTCGGCAGCTTGAAAGAAAAAGTCGAGCTAACAATGTAATTTGTGTGTTTACCTTTAGTCACACGCAAATGTCCACGGCATCAAATCAAAGGATCACATGACTCACAGGATCACAGCCAAAGGAAAGCAACATATTGCAGGTTGGAACAGACCACAGCGGGTACGGCACTCCTGCTCGCTGGTACTTTAATGGCAAACAGAGGAATTTTAGTGAAAGTCCAGCTGAAACAGTGAAACACCCCAAAGCTCCGCTGATGAGCTTCCTGCATTCTCTGGGGAGGACTTTACCTCAGCTGCAACCAGAACCCGTTCTATATTTCACCAGTTCATAACCAGCCACCCTGAGCTCATGTTCCTTATCAGTAGGGATGGGGCGATACCACTTTTTTATTTCCGATACCGATACTTACATTTGGGTATCAGCCGATACCGATACAAATCTGATCTTTTATTAAAAAAATAAAATTTAATTAAAAAAAGTTTTTTATTAAAACTGTAATTAAAACTTTTTTAAATGCCTGAATCGCATATTGTTTCAGTTATTCCATCAAGTACTCAAGAAACTGGATCAGAAATATTTTTTTCATATTAATAGTTCATCTGCATATTTTAACTTCCGTACTGCAGTTTTTCACTGTGAAACAAACAGCTGCAGCACAAAGTTCTCTTTTCTTCACTTGATGATCAGGTGGTTGATGAAGGACCTCCAGCTGTTTCCCAGTAAAGGTTTAATGGTGGTTACAGGAAACAGCTGTTTTTGCAGCGTCTCTAACAGCTGCGTGTCTTTGCAGACAGACTGCAGCTAAAACAGCTGCTGCTGCTGCTGCTGTGTTCTCAGTATCTGTTAAAAACTGGGAGCTACGTGAGAGTAAAATTGTAATGCTTTGTAATCACAAGCATCCTTCTGAATACGTTTCTACTGCAGGTCTATATTTAGCCACTAATCAGGGATTAAAGTATAAAGAATATTTAACGGGGAAGGGGTCCTTCCAGACTATCGCTAATGCTAACACCGGCGCTAGCTAGCAACCTGCGGTCATAGCAACCTGCGGTCATAGCGACCTGAGGTAGAGA